>JAODAL010004905.1:0-150211 GCA_025379985.1 Phyllomedusa bahiana
CTTCATTTTAAACAATGCCCGCGACCAAATTGATGATTGAGACAACTCCAAATACGTTTAAGGGAGGTGAGAGACACCAAAGTGTCATGTCAGACCATTCATGCTCATTTGCTATATATCAGTGTGGTCTGCATGCTAGACTATCGTCAACGGTACCTGACCTGAATGATGCATAGCACTCTCCTTAACGTCTCCAGCATCGTTAGCGGCCATCACTTCTGTTCAGAGTGAATCGACTTTCATCACTTTCATCACTGAACAGCACTGAGGACCACTGGTCCCGCATCCAGCGCAGATGCTCCCTGGCCCATGCAAGATGATAATGCCTGTGTCTGGTGGGGTGGTTAGATAGTGTATAGGTGTATTGCAGACAACATTAACTGTAAATCCAAGTGGTCAAAGCAATGAAAAATGGGTAGAACCAAGACATCATGGTAACAAAATAGACCAATAAAAACCTCTGAGACACGTTTCGGGCAATCAAGCACCCTCAGTCACAGCAGGCTGTGGTCAGGTACCCTTGCCGGTCTCATTTAGTATTTTTAGTATGTTTAGTATATATCTATATTAGAGAGAGAGTGTGTCCCGGCACTGGAGTCCTTCTTTAGGAATTTTTCTTGGTAGTATAAAACATGCAGTAGTAGAAGTAAGTACAACATGTAGGTCAGTCCTGAAGGGTTTCTTTTGTGCTCTTCTCTTTAATTACTATAGTATTTGTCTACAAGTGGAATGGTTTATCTGTAGGATGCTAACAATACAAGACGATATAACCATAGATTGCTGGTAGCAAAAAACTATCCCACATTTAACCATAATTATATTATTTAGTGTTGTATTTGATTAGACATAGAGTAGATTAAATAACAAAAAAATGCAGTATTTGTTATGACATGAAATACTTGAATTTCAACAAGCGCTAGTATTAGACAATCTGGTCCATCCTTTAACTACCTCTCCAAATGGCTAAGTGTTCCTCCTATAATGCTCTTTCCTAAAACAGTGCCTCAATTTAGTCTATTGTCCCACAATTCTCAGAGGCATCATTGAGTGGTAGGGCCCTGTTGGTAACCACATTAGACAGCCAAGGAGCTCATTTTGTCTACAGCATAAGGCAATTCCTGGACAGTGGTGTAGGGTTACTCTCATTTTTGCAGCTTTGCCTCTTGCTGCCACCCCTCCTCCAATGCTATGTCATCTAGCTCCCAGCACAGCCCCTCCTAACAAAACATGTCCAGTTTTGGAAAGTAGTTGCAGGGGGACTGTCACTGGATTCCTGAATAGGCAGAATACATTAGGACTCTGCTAATGCTGGAGAGCTGAACAATGTGTTTCATGTGCTTCCACCCATGAAGGCAAAACACTGCAGTCCAACAATGGGGGAAAATTATCAGTAATCTTAAGTAATAATTGTACATTGAATATTGAAATCACACATGTCCTCTAGATCAGCTCCTTATCAGAGACATTAGTATAAATCTAGAGAAATGGAGGATCATTTTCAGGTATAATGGTGGGTGCTCTTAAGCTTGTTACTGGGATAATTTTTACTTTTTTCATTGTAGGTTTTTATTCCATTTATTGTAATTATTTCCTTAGTAGAGTAAATTATTTTCACTTGCAGATAATATCACTGGTGGTTAGTCTAAAACCAAAAGCTTCATAAGAATAATTGCTAGAATTAGAAAAGGTGTTTAGCAGACACATAGGGCCACATGTATGAACCTGTTTAGGTCTAAAACTCACTCTTTTGCCCATAGTAACCTATCGGAAAGAAAGTGAGTTTTAGACCTAAACAGTTTTCATACATGTGGCCCAAAGTCTGCAACAGAAATCTGAGGTGATACTTCCAAGCAGGAGTTTTTGCTGCTGCTATGGACACAGTTTTTCCCCATTTCAACTGCATCAAAGCTGCCCCCATGCCGAATCCGCATGGAATTTGTATCAAAGAATTGACGTGTCAGTTTTTTTTGATTGCATGCGAATTTAAAATTGACGGTGGAAAAAAAGCCACAGCGTGAACTATGCCACGGATTTCCCATTTAAATGAATTGGACGTGCCTACAACTGCTCTTTTTAATAAAAGATTGGTTCCCTTAGACATTTTGATTGCTTCATCACAAGCAATACTCATATTGTACAACACTATCTTCTACATAAAAAAAAATATAAAATTAATCAAAATAAATCTTTATTTGGCAATTTAGTAACACATGATAAAATTGTATTAAAAGGTAGAAATCAATTCAGTACAGTAGCTAGGGGTAGACCTTAGGGGCCACATGTATGAAAACTGTTTAGGTCTAAAACTCACTTTTTTGCCCATAGGTTACTATGGGCAAAGAAGTGAGTTTTAGACCTAAACAGTTTTCATACACGTGGCCCTAGGGGTCCAATATACTGATGGCAAAGTAATAGCAATATAATTTAATACATAAAAAGTGTGTCTAATGTTGATGAGAGATCTAAAAAATTCTCAAAAAAATAAATGATCAGTACAATAATATCATACTTAATATGAGGGATGTGCAAAAAAACCCTCAAAATAGTAAAGTGCAAATGCAACCAGTTAAATAAGTCTCAATATGAGTAAAAGTGAACAAAAATATATTTTACAGACACATGAAATGTTAATGAGAATCAGACATGAGAGAAAAACAGTAAATTCATCATTGTAAAAACACCATAGTGTTACACCTAGATTCTATGTAACACCTCAATGCACGTTACTTCTACCTTCGTCAAGTGTACTTTTTAATACATATTGTTTAGAACTATAAATCCACAGAAATCAAATAGGATAGGTAACCACAAAATTGGGGACAACTTTTGCAAATAGTTAATCCCTGGGTAACTTCTAGGATTTATGACTTTTCTGTCAAGAAATGTGAATCCAATGTGGAACTGTAACACAACTAAATATCTTTAATTTAATATGTGTAAAATGATAGTAAAGTTCATTTGTGTCAGATACCTGGAAGGCAGATCATTCAGATTCTGTCCTATACCTCTGAATGTTACTTGCATGGTTTAGGAATATTTGTTATTATTTTACCAATTAAGAACATCATATTTCTAATATTGCTTTTTGTTGTAATTGATCCCTATAGTCGTCTACCGCACCAGTCCAAATATAGTATATGCCCCCAGCTGTCATGACCTAGAATACATGTAATTACTGTTACTGGGCGATGGAAAACAAACAGGACAATAAGTAAAACCTTTCATAAATACTTTTACTGTGGTTTTTACTGAGAATTAACTTTTACACAAAGTGTAAACAGACAATGAATTGCGTATAAGCAATGTATACACTTAAGAATAGGGGACATATTATTCACCTATATTCTCAGTGCTTAGCAACCCTAACAACTGTGTCCTGTGATTGATCACATAGTGGAGCTGGTCCCAAAGAGGCCATCAGTTACCCAAGGATGAGACTATTAGTGATAATGCTCTGTCCATGGGTCACAATATAGCCCAGATCCCACTTATAGATAGCTTTGACTGTATGTGCTCCAAATTTACTTAACAGCCGTATCATTCATGTTACTAGTAAGTCTAGCACCATATTCATCCATCTACATTTTTAAATGCAAATTACACAGGGCATCGTGAAAACTAATAAAAAGGCTCCATTCACATCTTGTTTTCGCCCCCTGGTATCCATTTGGATTCTTTAAAAATGTATCCCAATGCATTCTGCATCAGGGCCATGCCAGGGCCATCAAAGTTCTATAGGGCAAATGTAGTCCAAATCCAATTGTGTTTGCCCTATTTACCAAATGTATATGGTTTCTGCATTGGACACAAAAAACACGATTGATGCCGCTATATACATTGGCCCCATCATGATAAATTTTAAAGATATTCTGAGGGATACCACAAAATTAGATGTGAATGGGGCCAAAGAAGGAATATGATGCTTTACTTTTGCTACTCATACATGGTAAAATTACCAGTACATTCAATTCATGAATTCCTATCTACATACATGCAACCTACAGTTTTGATGCTATGATTTTTCACTGCTGTTTTTTAGGCATATTTACCCTCTTGCTTCTGTATGGTGCTGCTCATGTGGTTTTCGTGGGAAATAGTTCTAGAGCATGTTCTGTAGTGATTCGCCGTACAACTGGGTGAACTTTAGAGACCCAACCACATACTGTATAGATTCACCAAGGCAATTCCTCTTATAGTATTGCTCCCATTGCAAATTGGAAAAAAAAAAAGTAATCATGAGCTCACAGGGATGTGGGGGTTTCATATTCCCTCCTGTTACCCTGCAAATCCATCATGAAAAATAACCTGTGTCTGCAGCCCTCTTTAATGTGGCTTAGTATGGAGCGAGAACTCTGCTAGGGTATAATATAATATAATATATATGTCACTGTTTGTATATACTTCTATCCCAATCCCTGCATCCAAGGAGTTTTAGAAGCATCTGAATCGTGTGTGCTTTATCTGAATGAACTTCATGAAGTGTTGAATGCAGCATTAGAGCTGTTTTGCCCTGAATATAACTCCGGCTTTAGAAGTCAGTGAAAACTTCCATTGATTTCTAGTGTTTCTGATGTCACAGTTGAAAAAAAAAAATCACAACTGACCACTGCAACTTGTGCATGCTCCAAGAGGCGGATTTCATCTCCCTCCCATTCTTTCATAGCACTCTCTCTCTCTAAGCCCTGCTGTTCCTTTCCCTGAAACCAGTGCTCAATAGGACCCTCCAGATACATTCGTCTTCTCATGTGCTGCCTTTTGGATACCAAGAAGGACGCAGATGACCATACTGTAGGGGGACAAGAGACAGGAGCAATGAATGCATGATTGGTCACTTTTTCTCCCCTGCTGGCTAATATAGTTTTGGAAGGAGTCAAAAGCTGGAGGGATGTGGTAGGGGGAGGGGAGGCAGGGGGATGCCTTAGTGATTGCAGTCCAGGCAGCCTGCTGTCACACTCTCCCTCTCTCTCACACACACATTGTCATAGTAAGAATGGTGAGTCCCACACACGGCTTCGCTTTGGTCTTCTTGGCTTTGCACAGTGTGGATTACTAAGCAGCACATTTGAAGAAGCATGTTCTCAGAACCAGGAGGTAAGGAGCGGCTTCTATCTGGATACATAAATGTCCTTTCTAAGGGCTGGATATTCCCTGTTGCTCTAATAGGGAAGCAGCAGCTGTCCTGCATCAGCATGATCTGCTTTTAAACCTTTTGTTGCCAATGGGTCTAGCAATGCTCTACCATACAACCCTACCACAGAGGTCAATAGGCATGATAGCAATTGTGCAAGCTCTGGGATTTTCAAGAATTAACAAAGACTGGATTTCCAGCCATTAGTTGCCGGGCTGCACTGGCCACTGTGATTACCCAAAATATTTGTATTTTTATCCCACTGTGTGAGAGTATACAAAGTTTCATCACGTAGCACTACCAGGTTTTTATCATAATGTCCACAACGTGAACATGTAAACCTCCTCTTTGCATTATGTGTCCAATGATAATGTAGGTTTTTGTTCCAATTGTATAGTAGGCTGGACTGTGAACATATATGTATGATTTTTGTGAATGAGGGGTTGGCAATAGTTAAGAGGAGTGGCGTCATGTTGCACTCTGTATAGTGAGCTGAAGGTTTGATCAATATATTAACTTTCTATGTGTGTATATACATACACATGTACCTATATCTATCTACATATACACATCTACTATATATATTTATTTACATATACATGTATATTTATCTATATATAGATATAGATAGATAAAGACTCCTTTGTGGTCCTGCACGACACCTTTTTTCCTGTGTTTACATTTATTTTTATATTTGGGGAAACTATTATTTATCTTGTTTATGCAACATTTTTTGCCATTTTATTGTTGATTGTTCTCTAGAATATTATTTGGTTTCATCACTGTATGGACTGTTTTCATATGTTCTGACCTATCCATATTATGCACTGTTTTGTAGCAATTTTCAGTAATTTAGTGTGTGACTTTTGGCAAGCTGGTTGTATGCTTTACTCAGGGACAATGCTTTCTGCTATGTCTGCAGGCTAGTGGCTAATCCACTGTTGGATGGGGCTAGTTCTTATGGTATCAAAACACTACCAAGCTCATATACATACAACGTTTTAGTGAAAAAGTTGTAATACATATTTTTGTATTAAAGCCATTTTGGATATTTTCTTTTATTACGTTCAACAAACCGCTTTAAGATGTGAAGGTTATTTCGTAACACTTTAAAGAATACAAGTGTCTTAGATAAATAATATCTAGAAAATGTACACAATCCCTTCAATTTTTCATTAAACTACTGTGAATAGTTTTGCTTGTTTTGTTTAGAGGGTAAATATCTATCACAACTTAGGGTAGCCTTCCTGGAGGAGATTTAAAATAGTGTATCAGTAGGGTGTATGCATTTTGGATTTGGCCCAATGCAAAGTAAACTGTATTTTTTCTATGTTAACAAATCTATGACTTCAGTTTTTGCGCATTATAAGGCTAGGTCTACACAGCACAGGATTTTGGATGGTTCAAAATACTAAATCTGCTGAAAAAACTACCGTACCCAGCGCTCTGTAGACTTTAATAGAAAATCTATACAGTCTATACAGCACGGACTTTTTACCGACCGGTCTAATATAGAACATATTGCATATTCCACAGGACCAACGTCGGAGTCCCGCAGCCCTAATATACTGGGCCGCTGGGAATACGAAATCCAACCGCTGTTTTTTTCACAAAAACCGCGCAAAAAAAAGATGGTGCAGCACAGTCCGGTAATTTGAAAATACTGACGGAATTTGGGCGGCATTTTCAAATTGCTGTGTGGATCTAGCGTAAGGGTTCAACTTTTTAGTTGCAGTTTTTAAAGCCAAAACAATGAATGGATCATAATTGGAGGACACCTTTTTTAGAAAAGACTGAACTGTCTCCTTGTTTTAAATCAATTTCCTGTTTTTTGGTTTCAAAACCTGCATCTAAAAAGTTTAATGTGTGAACCCACCCTAATAGGTTACAGGCATTTAAGGCATCCTCAAACATCTAAAGACAGCCTAAATTAGGCATCCTCAAACTGCGGCCCTCCAGCTGTTGGGAAACTACAACTCCAATCATGCATTTATATAATCTATAACAGTGGGAATGATGAGAGTTGTAGTTTCCCAACAGCTGGAGGGCCTCAATTTGAGGATGCCTAATTTAGGCTGTCTTTAGATGTACCATGGATTCATGTGTTTAAACATGGCCTTAGGACCAAGTGTTCACTAAAGGTTAAAAAGTTGTGTATGGGTATATAATAATACCGATTGATCCTCCGATTCTCTGCAATTCTTTGGATGTTTGAATGTAATAATGGTAAGCAGTGTTTTAATGAGCAGGGGCTTTGTTTCAATGGGCTATATCATGCGTGGGCAGAGTTCCTATACTTTCTTGCCCAGTCTTGGGGCTCATGCCTTCAACTAAATCAATTCCAATTTTCTAAGTGAAGGCAACTGCTTGCTCACATGGTGCCTTCTTAAGTCTTTGCTTGCATACATCATTGTATGATACAGCAGAACAAGCAAACATTAAACATTAGGAAACTTGATCCCTTTAAGTTTCATTCTTCAAATGTCAGTCACAGCTTTAGTGTATAATCTTTAGCATTGTATACATGACGTAGAGCTGTTTTTAGGCTGTTTATATCCTGTGCGACACGTGTTCCACACACAGAAGTAAAAGTTTCAGGATTGGCAGTGTTGATGTTTTCGGGTATGCTCTTTTATGTGAAGAAAACAAATAAACCTTTATCACGTAACATTGGGATCTGGAAGAAATTTCTTTATTCACCTGGGAAATCTTGTGTTTCATATTAAGTCTCCAATTATTGCACACATGGTAAAATCTATTTATATCAAGTCCTGTTAGTAAGGTCCTGTTGGAATTCTGAGACACTGTGTCACTGAGATTACGCAGATTCCACACCTCCTGCTGGATTATTTGATGTGGGAAAGGCTCAGGGTGATCGTTTCCATTTCCATTACAGACTGAGACTGCACAGCTTGCTGTCTCTCCATCTATATTATGTATGAGTCTACACCATAAACCCTCTGCTCACATTGATTTCTCCTATTCAACCCATGTAACTTAAACTATACTGCAGATAGATATGTTTGCTCCAGTAGATGGATCATGCATGGCGTGCACTGGAGAGACACTGATATATGTGCAAATCCATTTCCTATGTGGTACAGTCCTATTAACCAGAGCATGTTTTTGTTGCTTTCTTGGGATAACCATATTAGAAAAAGTATGGTCTGCAAGAAACCAAAGATCTAAGGACTGGTTCACTTCTGCATTAGAATTTCTGTTTGGAGCCTCCATCGCATAGGTGAAACCGGATCAGTTTCACAACAGTTCCCGACTACGATGGGGTTTGTCGGTTTTCTGTCAGTGTCCAGTGTTTTAACAGGAAAACAACCCCTCAGCCAATTGCTCTACTTTTTATTTCTGTGTCATTCTTGACTGAATCTGCAACAGAGATTCCAATATAAACCAGGCCTAAAGCTGGAGATAAAGATTTTGTCATATCTGACATTTAAGAAAAAGTAAGTTTTAAGATCTGTCATCAACATCCATATCTGTAGACTTTTAGAAAAGTGTAAATTAAGATTATATATAATTTTAAAAACTGGGAAATGTTGTGTTTGTTTGTAAGGCTGAAAAAAGACATTTGTCCATCCAGTTGAGCCTATAGTGTTGATCCACTTTAGGACAATAGGCTAAACATTATTTTCCAGATTATTGTAGATTGTAAACCTTTGCGGGCAGGATCCTCTCTCTCTGTACCAGTTGTTAGACATTTATTGTCACCTTTGCATTTGTTTGGTGTATGTTATGTATGTAACCCCCCTCGAATGTACAGCACTCTGGAAGCAATGGCGCGCTAAAATAAATAATAATTATTTTCCATATAACTTGCAAAAGCTTTAGGACTTTATCATTGTACACAGAAATTATTCATTTTAAAGCTGCTTTAATAGAACTTATTTAAAGGTCCATATTAAACCAGCCTTAACATGAGTCACTTTCTGTGTAAGATAATAAACTCCTAAGGTTTTCTTTTATGCTTTACTAAAAATCTGAAATAAGAAAACAGTTTCCCATATTGTATGTTTTTGAAACCAAGGAAAAGGGGATGTGTATTTCCAGAACCAAAATGAGCATATAAAATCCAAGCTTTATTCCATTTCCATTTAAAATAAAAAGTGGAAGAGGCCTCTAGTTGTAAGTCTGATGTGTTTCACGCAGCAACTACTCTTTATCATTTTGAGAGTGATTTAAAGTACATGTAGTCCTAATTTAAACTTTTTCCGAAAGTCTTCAGGACAATTGGATGTCAATGACAGATTTTTTTCTAATTTATTCTGACTAATAGCCATAAAATCACAGATCTTTAGCTTTAGATCTCTAGTTTCCAGCTAAATTAAAACCATGGCACCTTAAATTCTATGACAACCTAAGATTTATTCAGTAAAACCACAAGGGGCCCTCCTGGTGTTGTGACTGTCGTAATGATCCTTAAGTATGGCTGTACAATAGTCTGTAAGGGCAGTGTTGGACTGAGGTATCTGGGGCCCACCAGTGGAGTTGATTCTTGGGGCCCACCAGTGGAGTTGATTCTGGGGGGCCCACTAGTGGAGTTGATTCAGGGGGCCCACCAGTGGAGTTGATTCTTAGGGTCCACCGGTGGAGTTGATTCTGGGGGCCTACCAGTGGAGTTGATTCTGGGGGCCCACCAGTGGAGTTGATTCTGAGAGCCCACCAGTGGAGATGATTCTGGGGGCCCACCAGTGGAGTTGATTCTTAGGGTCCCCCAGTGGAGTTGATTCTGGGAGCTCACCAGTGGAGTTGATTCTGGGGGCCTACCAGTGGAGTTGATTCTTAGGGTCCCCCGGTGGAGTTGATTCTGGAGGCCTACCAGTGGAGTTGGTTCTAGGGGCCCACCATACAGCTATTGTGAATGACTACTCTGCCCCTTGATTTTTTTCCCTCATTTTCTCTGCCTTTTTGCCTCTCAGGAGGATGCACATTCAGTTGAAAACCAACTCCAGGTTTACCATGTGCAGAGGCCCATCAGGGTTTTTCCCTGTTCCATTGTGGGCCATTCCTAGCCTGTGTAAGGGTATGTTCACACTATGTGGATTTTGTTGTGGATTTTTCTACACTGACTTCAATAGAAGAAGGCACACTTCACAGGAAAGGCTTATCTGCAGATTTTGCCCTATCCGGTTGAAGTCAGTGTAGAAAAATTTGCTGTAAAAACCGCAATAAATTTGCAAACCAACCAGCCCCAAAATCTGCAGTATGAACATACCCTAAAGAGACTTGTGATTTAGGGATGCATCAATATTCCAAGTAGGTCCAATCACATCTTCATCATTTCAATATGTTGACATACATGCCCACCCAATGTACTGGTTTGTTTCCAACACATAATAACAAATCGTTATAGTGGAGGGGCTGGCATGATATATACATTTTTATATATTTGGTAACCTTTACAGAAAGGATATGTTACGGGTAGGTTTGAATGCAGCAGGGCAATGTATTAGAGTACTTCAGTGGAGAGTAGCCACTTGCTTTCCTTTCCTTATAGTTTCACCCTATTTGTCAAGTGTTTCATAAATAACAATGGAGGTGCAGGAGACCAAGTGCGGTAGATTTAATATGCTGAGAGCTGAAGTGGAATTAACCTGCACTAGACTAGTGAGGGCATGTGATCTCTTCATTGCTTTGTTTGTTGATCTGTCTGCTCTGCAATCAGTATATCCTTTGCATGCCTCCCCCTGTGTTATGGCTAATTCATACACTGCTGTCATCGGGCTTGGGTACTGACTAAAATGAGAGCTGAATGCATACATCTATACCGAGTGTTAGTTAACAACTGCATTGCAGACACGCTATGTGTTACATAGTGATATGTAGCCGTAGGGTTGACTAAATTTGGGTTTTCGCTCTGTGAGGTCAGTCTACAAATATTGAACGATTGATGTACAGAGCTGTGTTTGTCAGATGATGATATTGAAATATATACTTATCTCTGGTTTAACGTGAGAGAGGTGTGATGAAGCACAGGCAATACATCCTCAGAGTTAAGGTACAAATTTGGCCCTGCTGCATCTGTAGGTGTATTTCCTAAGGGTCTTGGTTTTTGTTGACAGTCCATGCAAATTCCTGAGCTCTGTGCTTTTTGCTTGTGAAATGTCTTTTTTAGAACTGATCAGCAGATTTCTGTTAATAGATTGACTGTATTATTCCAGAAAGCATATCCAGGTAAAATGTTAGCACTGAGGTATGGTCCAGTTGTGTTCAACATCATTGGCAGGCTCAGATTGGTTTAAAGGGGACTAGGGGAAATGCTCGGTGGGCCCCCTGGACATGGCAGAGCTTGGGCTGCTTTTCTGGGAGAACGTGCAGTATGTGTAAAAGCTGTGGAATGGCCACCAAGAATCAACTCTATTAATGGGCCACAGACACCCAAGTCCAACACTGACCACTGGGATGCCAATCCCACAGAATCCAAGTATTTAAAAAAAAATAATCACAGCATCAAAGGGATATCTTGGTGAAAACTGTTCTTTATACAATACATCCATATTAAAGTTTTGGCAAACAAATGCTTGAGAAAAGCGGTTAGGCCCAATTCACACCTATGTTGTTATTTCAGTTTCCTGTTCCATCATGGGAACAGAAAAAAATAAATAATGGTGGTGCCTGATTCATGGAAAAAAAAATGCATCATTCTGTGCTGTTTTTTCCAAAATGTAGGATGGAATTCGCAACTGAGGCTCCTAACATAACCTGATGTAAACCAGGCCTTAATCTGCCAAAAAGTCAAACTTTAACATAAATCTAATTACGTAAATAAAGCAGTTTATCAGGATGCACCTGAGATGCTATGAATTTTGTATATTTGTTCCAGGAAACAAGTGCTATAATACTTTGTGTATCACTTGGAATTGGAGGCACCAAATGCTTTGGCCATCACTGCCACATAGAAATTGCCTCCAACTCAAATGATAACCATTCCAAGCGGAAAAATGCTTAACTTCAGAAGGCTCATTAACCATACTATATGAATCCCAAATAATCAATAACAGCCAAAGGGCATGTCCCCACGGCACTGGTTTGTGGCCGGTTTTTCAGATGGTTTGCATTTTGCAAACCGTCTGAAAAACCGGCCACAAACTTTTACACGGGCCTCTATGGAAAACCTGTGCAGCAGTCCCCACTGCACGGGTTTTCCGCCTGGCGGTTTTTCAGACCGCCGGCCGCCCGAAAAACATTGTACATGTTCATTCTTCCGTCCGGTTTTTGGGCGGAATATGAACATGTCAATGGGAAGGGGGAGGGCTTTTCTCCTCTCATCGCGGAAAAAAGCCGCCCCCCGGCGGCCGTGTGCACGGCACAAAAACCGGACAAACACCGATCGGATAAACCGACCGGTATTTGTCCTGTGCCGTGGGGACACGCCCAAAGAATGTAAAATATTTATGTAATTTTATTAGATAATAATTAAAAACATAACAATGGTTAAAAAAAAAACAATAAAGCACTATCCAAAAAATGAAATGACAAATGACAACACTACATGTATATACGAATTGCAAATAAATATAGTAATAAACAAGTACTCCAATTACACCAAGGTATGCATGATTATATATAATAAACATCACCAACCAACATGATTATATTGACATAAGTTAATGTAATATAACAATTATAAGATTAAAAATATATCAAAGATATAGATAAAAAATGGAAAATAAAAAATGCATGTGCCAACCAAATGTTGAAAAGAATCAGCACATAGCAATATACCTACAGGAGGTGTAACAGCCACGATCCCCAACACACGTTTCACGTTGCCATTTGCAGGGGAAGTAGTTTCCTTTCCCAATATATACAGTTATGAATTTTTGGCATCACAACAATATATATGTATATATCCTGGAATAAACTGTACTTAAATATTATTTACTCAATTTTATGTCTATATCTGTGATATATTTTGTGATTTGTAATGTATCTCACATAACTATTAAATTAATCATGTTGGTGTGAGTTTTTTCTATTAATCAATGTGTAATGGGGTCTTGTTATTACTATATTAATTTGCATTGCATATATCCCTATAGTGTTGTCATGGGTTCTTTCATTTTTTTTATCATAGTTTTGTTTTTAATTATTATCTAATAAAATAGCTCCTAATGATTGTTTGGGATTTTCCAAATTTAAATGATAGGCCTATTCGTGACAGCATTTTTCCCACAAGATGAGCAATGTTTTTTTTTGTTTTGAGCTTTTTAAATAGAATACTACATAATTGAGCAATTGTATTTAAACCTCCCAGTTTAACATCTTGATTAATTAATATCCGAAAACATCTTATGACTATTGATACGACCACTTGCCATCATTCACATATGAGTACTTTCTGGAATATGAAGCATTTTGTACATATGTGCTGTTGCAGTGCCTTCTGCTACCTATATGTGCTGTATGTGAATTAGAACCTAGTTGCCTTCCTTTATTTCCAAATACTACAGTTAGGTGTAAAATTAGCACTAAACAGAGCGACCAATCAGACGCCCGCTCGTATTGTGTACTGAATGCTAGACACATTAACTGTAATTGTAGATTGATTATTGTAGTTAAGTGCAAACCTTGCGTCTAAATGCAAGTTTTAATTACTGAAAAGTATTCAATTACAAAAGTACATTGTCTATTTAGAGGTTTGTTCACTTGTGAGTGGGGAAATAAATACTTGTCTGCATTGCCATTTCACTGAACTGTGCCATATTTATAGAGGTAAATTTGTGACTGACAAGTGCAGTGGGAAGGCAGGGTTAAAAGGGTTGTTTCACTTCAGACATTGATGGCATATCATTAGAATATGCTATCAATGTCAGATAGGCATTGGTCCCATATCTGAAACCCGCATATATCTCGAGAATGAACCCCGAAACCGCTCTGATCGGAATGGAGAATGTGACTCTCCCATTGAAACCAATAGAAGTTACAAGTACAGTTGAGCGTTTTTCGGTCGTCTTGGACCCGCCCCTATCTGACATTAATGGCATATCCTAGTGATCTGCCATCAATACTTCAAGAAGTCATATATATTAACAGTATAAAATATACAAACCCCAAATAACTGACAGAACAGCCCCAGGCATTCCCAAATTTCAAGCATATTCCTTCAACCTCATGTGACATGTTAGTTTATTGTAGTACTTTTTTGCAGCCCTTCACATACATTTAGAAGACTCATGAAGCTATTAATAAATTATATTGTTTGTTCATCTGATTTCAAATAAATTTCCACATCACAAAGTTCAGTATTGTTGCTCGAAAGGGGCCTTGGTTCAACCGAACATTTGAAAAAATAATTTGCGATGTCGTGAATTTTATATCTAGATCTAAACCTAACACTATCCTTAACCCTAAACTGGGCTTTGGTTTAGGTTTTTTTACTGGACTATAAGGGGCCGTTCACAAGGCTTATTCTGTGACTGATTCCAGCCGTACTGCGCGCCATATTTGCGCTGCAGTACGGCTGGAATCAGTCACAGTCATTATGGTAATCCACAGTTCTCATAGAGAACTGTGGATTCCTTCTCTTCTCTCCGCTCGGCGAATACGCTGAGGGGGGAGAAAGTGACATGCACATTATTTACGGCGTGTACGCGCCGTGAATAATGAGTGTCTATGGGGCCGGCGAGCTGCCGCCCCCCTGCCCCCGCTGCACGGCAGCCGGCGGAATTGCGGGGCGAAATCCGTCCCCGCAATTACGTCGGCAATAAGCCATGTGAACATTGCCTTAAGGTTCACTTACCATTATTCCCTAAACACCTCCAGTCCCTCCTGGTGCTGCCTCACTTGCAGTCGATTTCACGTCATTATTACAGACAAAACTTTCATTCCAGTCAAGGTCATTAACAGTAGTCAACTGGAAGTGATGCTGCACCTAGAGCAACAAGATGCCGCTGGACTAGAAGTTAAGAAACAGTGAGGCATCAGGAATGGTAGGATGACCCATAAAAGCCAGTGAATAAACATAGTCCAAATCCTAAAATCAGTTTAGGGCTTGGGTCAATTCAGGTGGACCTGAATAGATTAGCTTGTATATGGGTCACATTTGACATTGACCTAAATCCGATGCACAGCACTAAATTTCAAAATAAAAACCAAAACTGCAGTATTTAGATTTCCATTTATGTAGATGAAAATTCGGATATGTTCACACGTCGGTTTTTCCAGTCAGAAAAATCCAATGTAAAATCCCAAGCAGAGGCGATACCTTTCGGATTTCAGGATTTGTAGAGGCAGTTTTCATCTCTAATTTGGATTTCTATGGGGCTAGTCCACGTCATGCCTGCCCGAAGTGAATCTAAGCAGGATCCACTTCAAAGAATGGGCATATTCGTTCTTTTTTTTCTGCTTTACGGGTTTGAAATCCGTGGTGTGGAACTACAGAGTAGATCGCCAATTCAAATGGACCTAAACGTGGGATCCGCATCAAATTACACTTTAAATTCTGTTCCCTTACAGAAAAGCCATTCCCATTTAGTATTCCTGTACAGATGCAGTGCAGCTTTGTGCCGTACTAGAAAGCAAAGCGTGAACCTATAATTGTCCCTCATGCAGTCAGGTTGACACTGCTGCTTCATCTCCTCTGACTTGTATGCTCATATAATCTTGTGGTAATGAAGTGGCAGCCAGTGTGGTGACTTATGTAACTTCTTTAACCTAGCTGCACAGAATCGCTTTCATTCACCCTGGAAACAAGCTTACAGCGGAGGTGGTTGTGTCATTTGGGCTTTTCTCAGAGGAGGTAAATGTTATGAGAGCACATTTTACGCAGCCTGTCCTGAGGGATGGACACAGAAAGCAAAATTACTGGAAAGGATGAGTAGAATCTAATGAATAGGATTTGTGATTCTGTTCCAGATGTGCAAACATGTTTACAGAGGAAATTAATTAAAAAGAAATCAAAAACCATGAAAATAATGTGTGGGGAACTTACTGAGGTACATCTGATTTCTTTGAATTTCATAAGGAGAATGTTAGAACTCTAGAATTCTTAACCCTTTAAAGGCCAAAAACGACCCTCAAATCAATATTGGCCTGGGCACTCCATAAATGTAAAAACCTCACAATACACCACTGCATATCGAGCAACTACATATAAATGTAAGTAGGAAAAATAATTAAAACTTTTATAATAGATAATACTCTTAAGCCTAAACCTAAAAATTCCTATTAGTACCTCTAAGTAACTGCCTATTCCCTCCCTACCAGACAGAAATTGGGGTAGTTGCCCCGATAACGGCGTCCCCAACCAGAAAATATTCCTGACTACGACACCCTATTAATTTCCTAGTATATACTACCAACTCCAATCTCCAAGAGCACAATAATAATAGTCTTTATTTATATAGCGCCAACAAATTCCGCATGCTTTACAATTTAGAGGGCATAATTACAGACAAAAAGACAGACATGACACAATAAAATCTACTTACAGATCAGACACGAGGTGTGAGGGCCCTGCTCACGAGAGCTTACAATCTATTAGGGTGTATGGGGGAGATGAAGGGTGAGAAGTGCTAAGTTTACAATGGTCCAGCCTTGTTTCATAAATATGGGGTGGTTTACATACTATAGCAATTGGGTGAACCTGCCACCCTGACAGTGCATCTATATACAGATAAGTGCCTGTCGGTGCCCTAGTACAGGGAGTGACAGAAATGTGTGTGATAGAAGGTAGAGGTTAGCAATTAGGGATCTTGGTAGGCCTGCCTAAGAAGATGTATTTTCAGGGCACCCTTAAAACTTTGAAGGTTATGATTGTGCCTGATGGTACGGGGTAGGGTGTTGGAGACGGGCATGGAGAATTACTGAATGACACAGCCGAATCCCGACTGATTTACAGGGATGTGCGATGCTCAACTGCCCTTTAATGTCCCGGCCTATTTAGAGTTTCAATGAGGAACTATGACATTTCCTGATAATATCTATTTTAGTAAATCGTTGTGTTTCCCATGAAATAACAATTCTGGAGCATCTTCTCTTATAACTCTGTGTTGTGCTGTTCCTCTGTTATTTCTTCTACCAATGTATTAATGAATTGGTGAGCTGGGTGTTATCCATACATGCCAACTCTCCCATTTTTGGTCGGGGGGGGGGGGGTCCCGCTATTTGGGGTCCCCCTCCCCGCCCTCCCGGGGTTGGATTAGCCAATTGTCTTTAAATTGGCCGCGGCGCCGGAATCGCGTGGTGCGCTACTCCGGCGCCGCCGGTCCGTTCCCACGGGCGGGTGAAGCGGGCGCAGGGTCCGCTCACCCGCCCGCGGTCTCACTGTACAGGGAGGAGGCAGGAGGGATCGCTCCCTCCTCCCTCCTCCCCCTGTATGTACAGCAGCCGCTGCGCGCCGTGCATACAGGTCAGCGGCGCAGGGGAAATGATGCGCGGCTGCTCTCATTCCCCCTGCGTCGCTGAGGAGATCGGGCAGGAGCCTGGTCAGCGTTGAGTGGAATTTATTATTTTGTTTTTATTAACTACATGGGGGGGCTCTGCCTGGCTACAATGGGGGGGGGCTACCTGGCTGGCTACATAGGCAAACCTGTGGCTACAATGGGCAACTACCTGGCTGGCTACAATGGGGGCAATACCTGGCTGGCAAAATGAGGCAATACTGTGGCTACAATGGGAAACTACTGGCTGGCTACAATGGGGGCACTACCTGGCTGGCTACAAGGGGGCACTACCTGCTGCTAAATGGGGGCAATACCTGGCTGGCTACAATGGGGGCAACTACCGCTGGCTACAATGGGCAATACTGCTGGCTACAAGGGGGCAACTACCTGCTGGCTACTAAAGGGGCAACTACCTGCTGGCTACTAAAGGGGGCACTACCTACCTGGCTGGCTACTAAAGGGGGCACTACCTACTTGACTACTAAAGGGGCACTACCTACCTGACTACTGAAAGGGGGCAACTACCTGACTACTAAAGGGGCAACTACCTGACTATTAAAGTGGGCACTACAGGGTTACAAAGGGGGCAACTACCTGGCTACCAAAGGGGGCATCTACCTAGCTACAGAGGGGCATCTACCTTGCTACAAGGGGGCATCTACCTGCCTGTAAGGGGCACTACCTGGTTATGGGGGGCTACTACCTGGCCATAAGGGCATCTACCTGGCTTTCTTCCAAAGCCATTATGTAGTTAGGCGGAGTGGGTGTGGCTTTTTGAAGGGGTGTGGTACACAAAAAGATGGGCGTGTCCATGCAAATTTTTGCCGCGGCGCGCCGCCCTCTTTAATCTCCTGCTTTTCCATTTTCAAAAGTTGGCAACTATGGTGTTACCATTCCAGTGTAAAAAAGGGTGTGCGTCCCTGCATAAGGAAATATGTTATTTCATTGGGGAACATTAGCATTAACGTTTCAGGAACGGTCATAGGTCCTCTTTAAGGACAAAACATTTTTCTAGTTTCTTAATTGTTGCATTCCAGTAGCTATAAAAGAAAGCCCCTTCCCTATGTCTAATTGCCTAGCAGTCATGGGCAACATTGATTGCAGCATCTAAGGATTTGGAGTTCTCTCTCTGTTATGTCACAGTTGGGCCTCCAAAATTATCACATGCCCACTTGTACCTGCACAATCACAATGACGTACATTATGACATTCTGTAGGAAATGAACATATAAAAGCTGTCATCTGTGGAGAATCCTGGCAATAAGGGTTCAGTATTTCCTTCCAACATCACCACAGAGGTACGTAAGTATTACATAGCGCCAATTCAGGTTAGTAATTTGTCTGTATAATGTAGGACAGGACAGGTCCCCGAAAGTGAGAAACACTCTTTTTAGATGCTACCCACTTAACCAAGAGATCAGGATCCTGGATAGGGGGACCTCCCTTTGTGAGAGCCCTTAAATATTATATGAATGCATGTACTTAATACAAAGCCATATGCAGGGACAAGGTATTCTGGTGCCCTAGACAAATAAGGCAGCTCCTCCCCAATGGAGAATTCAACCTACTCCATGTGTCCTTGAGCCCCTTATGAATGGGGTGAGGTGGTACCCTAGGCGGTCACCTAACTTCGCCTACACGTCATCCTCGGGCGTATGTGTATATATGTGTGTGCGTATACATATCTAATGCCTATATGTATGTATGTGTGTGTGTATATATATATATATATATATATATATATATATATATATATATATATATATATATATCATAATACCATAAAGGCAGTCTCTGCAACTGCTATATGGTGAAGAAAGATGTAGTTCAAAGTTGATCTCATCCCGTTCTCTTATGGGCAAGGGGGAATCTATACAAAACAGTATGTACATGTACATGCTCTGAGCCTAAGGGAACGTTCACACGACGAGTAAAATTGACTTGTCAGATTCTGCCACTGAAAACCGAGACGGATTACACATTATTTGAATAGTACTGCATGTAGATTTGTGGGTTTTTTTTCTACTAGCGGTTTACAGTAACAAACGAGTCCCATTAATTTCTTTGTGGTTTTGGACATGTTCTACATGCAAATGTTTTAGGCCCATTTTACACAAGGTCTTTCGCTAGCCCCATTGACATCAATAGTAAATTTCGGGGTGTTTTCCACATGGAATACGGCCAAATAATGAACAAGTTCTAAGCTTTTTAACAGTGAAAAACTGATCGAAAATAATTGTTGTATGAACTACAAGATGTATGGTTTACATTCCGTTTTAGATGAGTGTTTCAAGTCAGAATCTGCGTGGATTTCGACTTGAAATGCTCATCATGTTGGCAGCAGCTATGGGAACCCCCCGCTACCTTGGACACCTTCATTCCAATGTAAATGATAAGTAGAGAAGGATGTAACAGAATAGTCAGTGATGGTTATTTAGCATCTATACTTATAAATGAATGGGCCAGGATTTATAGAAAAGTCCCATATGCCTGAGGCCAAAATAGGCAGATTGTCAGAGCAGCAAAACAGATACATTGTTTTACAGTAGGTCACCGGTCTATGCCTATACATCATTTATCATTATTTAACATCTTTTGTATAAATTGTACTTAAAATGATTTTGGATAGTAAGAAGACACAGACTAATGAGGGTATCAGGGACTTTAGTCTTGGAAACTTTACGCGGTTCTTAACACTGTGGTTTTGGAACAAATTTTGATGTCCATTTCCGCAAAACCATTAGTGGATTCTAAATTACGGAAATATATTTGAGTTTCTATATTTTCTTAGATATTGTCTTGATTTTTGGGTCACATAAAAATTTGTACCAGAATAATATGCTTTAAAACAAAACCTTAAACAAACATATATAGTTAGTAAACTATAAGTGAGGAATACATCCATGCATCCATGCTGTACATCTCTGCTTTGATGCAGCAGGAATGGCTGGCCACAGATTGGTGAAGCAGGAGCAGCTAAGCCAACATAGGTTAGCATAGCGGGGGCCGCTGACTGCTGCACTGTTGAGTGCAGGGCACAGTGGAATGAGTTAGGATGAGAGTTTTCTTTCTCCCTTCATGCCACCCTACTTGGTACCGCCCACATCATGCTCTACATTCCTGGGAATGTAGCAGAAATCGTTATTCGTTACACTGGTGAGTGGATGATGTGGCATCGTTCTCTCTTAGCACCCACCTCTGGCTGGTGAATGTGAGCCGCAGTATCCTCTACAGTATAAACAATTGGGTGTCAGTTACCCATCTGTTGGCTCACATATATTAATGCCACATGGTGGCAGTATTTTGGTAACAGACACAATAGCAACACATATAATATTGGTATTCTCTAGCGGCACAAATAATAATAATACAGTAATTGGCTAATTTATAAAATCAAAGCAGGCATAGTTCTGCTACCACCATCTACAAGCGTGTCTTGCTTCATGTTTTTGGTTGTGTTCCTGAGTTTTATATCAATAGCTGAACTTCCCTACTCTTCTTGCGTCATTCCTGACTTCCTGTTCCACGTGGGCTTTTATCTCTAAATCTCTTCCAGTTGTCCCTGGCGCTGGGAATGCAGGGGATTACAGAAATTCTCCTGTATTTTCTCATTTGTTTGTTAGCCACATACCAGTAAAATAACAATGTGAAGGGAAATCTATGTGTGAGTCGCTCACTCAGCACCAAAATAGCTTATCCAGATCTAGAATTTTTAGTTCTGTATTTGTATTGATTGAATTAATAAATATTGCCTTCCAAAAAGCAGTAATACTAAAAATAAGTTTACATTTGTACCCGTTTCAGGAAGAGCTGGTAGACATTGAATATGGCCACACCACGGAAATCGGCATCTTCAAACTCAAATCTATTTAAAGGGATGTTGCCATGAAGGAACATTTGCGTAACAGGTCGGCTCTAGTGACGAGCCAACAGGGTTACGGAATGAAGAGGGCAACTCTTGAGGCCCTACTCTCTATAAATTTCCATGGGATTTCCGAATGTAGGTAAGTGTGCTGGGCTATATTCTGAACTCCCATAAAATTGAATGAGGAGGGCAGTCGCAACCACCTCCTTCCCCATTCTGTAAGCTAGTCAAATCGTAGCTAGTTAATAGCCAATAGCCATTACATGGATGTTCCCGGTGCGAACACACCTTTAAGCCGCGATACGTCCCTCTTTCCAGCTGAATTTATGCTATGTTTCTTAGTATTCCCGAAAAAATCTCCCAACCCTTAAACTGACATATTCACTTTATTGGGCAAAAATATTACAGTAAGGAATTCCCTGAGGAGGCATGAATGCGAGAAACATGTGTTGGGAATGCTACCAAGGTCTGTATTTCCGTAGCATTATGGTATTTTGGCTTTGATTGTGACACTTACCATCTCTTTGTATAGATATATTATTGCACTTTTTGCATTGTTACCATCACTATCCTGTTTGGACACCTTAAGGGCGACGTTTACATGTTTCAGTTTTGCGGGGAAAAAACACTGCTAACAATGCATGCATTTTTTCAAGCCTTTTTTTCCTTCTTTTTTGACTTAAACTGCAACGGTCTGTAGTCTATAGGCAAATATAAAATGCACTACAGATTTTGCTTTTCTGTAGCTCCTTTTTTCACTTTAGTTGCCTTTTTAGGTAGGTAGCAGCTTTTTTCAAAATGAAGCATGCTGTAGGTGTAGCACTTTTCTCTCCATAGACCTTTTATTGCTTGCACCAGAAAAGCATATGTGCACGAGCGTTTATTTGATGTGTTTTTTCATATGGCAAATAAAGTGATTTGTCAAATGATTTGTGATGGGGAGGAACACATAAAAAATGTACATACCAATACACACTTTATTTTCTTTTTTGCAAAAGAAATAAACTACAAAGCTATTATAGGACGTTATAAGGTACGTCCACATGGCAGTGGTAAAATGCCGGTCGGATTCTGTTTAAGAATCCAGCTGGTATTTTATCGTCTTTGCAGTGGTTTTGGGGAACGGTTCTGTTCACGGTTTGCGGTTTTGCCCGTTGTCCATAATCATTGAATTTGCTGAAGATTGTTCATGCTCCAAAGTTTTAGGAACGGCGATGGCTGAAAATCTGTTACGTGTGGACTACTGAATGGATTTTCTTTTAATGTCTATAGGGATAGTTCTTGTTGGTTTTCAGGCAGTTTCCGAATCCGCAAACTGTCTGAAAATCTGATGAGAAGACCATGCTATATGGACGGACCCTTACATTGTTGAACTAGGGTGCATTGGCTCACCAGTGGCGTGGATTATTGGGGCTCACCAGTGGAGTGAATACTTGAGGGTTCACCAGTGGAGTTGGTTCTTGGGGCCAATTCTACAGCTACTGGACATAATGCACATCACTCTCACACTCTGCCTCTTACTTTCTGCTGCTCATTCTCTGCCTTTCTCCCTGGAGAGAAACTCTAGGCCAGTTATTCTCAGGGGCTTCCCCTGCTCCCTTGTGCACCAGTCAGAGCCAGACCTTTTACATAATGTGTATAGCCACTAAATATTCTAGTGATGTACACTGCAAATCTAATGGTCTCCTCTTCTGTCACTGCGTAACACTATTTTTTATATAGTTTTTATATACTCTTATTTGGTTGTAGGAGTTATGTATAGGCTTACAATTGTCTGTGTATACGTATGTAGGCTAACATGGCAGACTTGGTATCCTGCGAACAGTAAGTAACACCACATTTGGATGCTATCCTGATGACTTTATTGTTGTCACCCATGTTTTTTAACAACGTAAGAGAAGGGTTAGTTGCATTTACGTGTGATTTTAGAAGCAAATGTTCCGTAATGAGCGTAGTATAATTTCTGAGCTTCGCTCAAGGCTGCAATGATGATGGTGAAGGTTTTGTTTTAGCAACAATTACACCAAAGGCTTTGGGGTAGTACAATAGTTAAGCTTTTGTAAAAGTTGTCTTTGAGTGCGAACATTTCCACATCTCGCTGCTTTCAGTAATGACAGTTAATGAGGCTTTTTTGTTTTGTGGGCTGTTATTGTGAATCCACGCAGTCACCCCAGCGTTAAAAATAACCTGAGACAGCATCTGAAAGCAGCAGTCCAGCCTCATTTTCTTTTCATTTTTCCACATCAGCGGGTAAAAACTCTTCATCCATCCTCCCCCCGGAAACCTGGAGCAGAGTATACAGTTAATGCCATGTTTCTCAGCTTTGTATTACATGAGGTTGCGAAGTGCTGTCTCGGGGGTATGGCACCTCTCAGTGTCAGCATGTGACACAAAGTTCAGCTTTCAGTGACATGCTCGTGCTTGACATAGGCATCAGAGGGATTTTTGTAACTGCTGCGCTGCAAATCCCCTACACAGTGTGAAGCTTTCTATCAATTGTTCTGCAAGGCATTGCTGTGCTCCGTCCCCGCATTGTTTGTCAGTATTTTCACTAGTGGTGCATTGTGCAATGTTCATATAAGAAATTTTAATTCCATAGAACAACCAGTTGAACAGATTGGAATCTGTTTTATTCAACCCTTAAAGTGCCATTGACAGGCTGTTTATCTTTACGCAGCTCAGAGAATGTCTTTGACGTCTTGTTTGTTGTTTAAAGCGTCACTAGTGATAAAATGGGGTTGGTGCCAAAACACTCCTCATTGAAGGGGCAGAAAAACTGGCATTACCGTCTGGAGAAATTTGGCTTCTATGTGCATTATTTGTATATTTGGCATGTTTCAAAACATTTACTCAAGCTATGTATGGTGACGCTTGGACCCCAGTGCGGCCATAAGTAATTTCAGTGTCCTATACAGCTGAAGCATCTGGGCCCCCTGTCCATTACCAGTTACAATCTGGCACCATGTCTCATACCTCTAAAGTGTTCATCATTTGTAGGGACAGTTCCTATTTGTTCCTCTTTACTCCTAAAATGTCCCACTTTTGACTTGATGAATAAAACCCTATCCACAACATGTTTTATGTACTCTGTCGAGCTTGTAATTTGTAAAGGAAAACCATAAATTCATACAGATATATTAGGAAAAAAATACTGCCTCTACGGCTTCCCTTATGGCAGCAGGAATTGTTATTTGAAGCAAGCTATCTAGAAACATAACTAGCGTTATTAAAATGAGTTGAGCCCCTGTCACCTAATATCTGATAACTGGAACGGCAGCATAATTAAAGGTATTGAGAATAGCGGCATATATCAGAGAAACCACAATGAATAGCGCCATACAGCCACCAACTTGTCATTTCCAACATAAAGGTACAATGGGCCTCATTTATCAAAACCATCTAATAGTAAGATTGTCTCATTTTTTTAGAGCAAATTAAAAATAAAAGTTGAGTTTTGATTGATTTCTATGGGCAACAAACAGTTTGAGATCCAATGTTCTTGTACCATAGTGGCCCCACTCAATCTATGGCTCCTGTTATGGCAAAATAAAGCAATAGTTACACCTATATCCATAATACAGGATTTGATGCCATGTATAAAATTGTAGGGCCTATTCCAAAGGGGTTGTTGAGTTATTTTTTAAATAAATTTTTTGTTACTGCTGGGATATAATAACAAAGCTCATACTTGACCCTGTTCCAGCGCTGCCACTCTCCACCCTCTTCACCAGTTTTCTGCTGGCTTCCTTCTCCTGGTGGTCAGATCATCACTGACTAGTATAGTGAATGTCGCGAACACCGTGAGGTGGTGAGTGTTCAAGTGGAAAGATCCTGGAAGACCATAGATACATAGAAAAGGGTAATCCACGGCACACCAATAGTTCAAAGAGTAGCAGATATCAAAAGGTTTATAATAGCACAAAAATATTAGTCCAGATTACTACATGAGTACAGAACATTGTACAGATGTCATGAAAATTCATTTCAGATGCGTTTTGGCAAAAAGTCCTTGTCAGGTGACATCTGTGGGTGTAGATCAGGGGTGATATAAACATAGGTAGAAGGTAGGATATAGCTTATAATTTCGGCACTCGCATACCCCTTGCAGTACAGACGCTATCTGGTTTACTCCAGCAGCCGATTTAGTTCAGTCCATAACCTGTTGACATATCTTACCTGGACACCTCGGCTGCATCTCTACAATTTGCATTATCTTCTTGGCCACTAGTGCTGGAATTATAAGCAATAGACTCCTGCCTATGTCGATATAACCCCTGTCACTGGATGAAGACTTTTTGCCGAAACGTTGTTGATGACATCTGAATCCAATTTTCATGACATTCGTAGTATGTTCTGTACTCATGCATTAATCTTAGCTAATCTTTTTGTGCTATTGATATCCGCTATTCTGTAAAAATAAAAAACACTTTTGCATGCACTGAACATTTGGTGTGCCGTGGATTATCCTTTTCTACTAATTAGCTGCTGCAATCACGTGCCATTTCTTCAGAGCGTCCACTTCTGAACGTTGATGTCAGAAAATGGCTGCATTGGTGAAGATCTGACTGCCGGGTAAACAAGACAGGAGGATCTGACCAAATTGAAATATTCTGTGTGGAAAGACTTAGTAGAACTTGAATTTAATTTATTTATATTCCTACTTATTCTTGGTTAAGGAATCCAGCAGGTGGTGTTATGAGTGATTGACAGCCTTCCATGTATGAATGTGCATACAGAGATAGCTGACAATCACTCGTAACACCGCCCACTGGACTCTCCAACCCAGAATAAGTAGGGATTTAAATGAATAAAATACAAGTTCTAATGAATCTTTTCCCACAGAACAATATATCAATCTGCTTCACTTCTCCTGCTCTATAATATCCTACGAGCACATCAAGTAGCATTTCCAATGTAACACAAGCTCTTTAATGATATTGTAAGTCTTATCACACATAGTTGGACCAAGGCGGTAGTGTGTATCACATAAACCCCATTACACCCAAAACGCCTTGTTTGACGTCAGTTATTGACACTTTTTAATATTTTATTCATACAAAAAATTGTTCTTGGAGATGTTCCTAAAACCATTTGCATAAAAAACCATTTTGTTGATACAATGTAAAACGCGTATGACTTCCTATGAGCATTTTTGTGTTGCATAAAAAGACAACTGCTACATGCTTAAATGTATTAAGAAAATCCTCAAAAAATGCAGGAGAAAGTCAATGCATAACTTTTAAGTAGTTACTTGTCACTTTTTTCCGGCTGACGTCCTTCTTTATAGAAGCTGACATGGTTGTTACTTTATCACCCTCATCTAGAAAGTGTGCTGTGGTTTAATATGTTATAGATGTGATTTTAGTGATGAAAGACATTTCATGGAAAAATAAACACAAGGTAAAGGCTTAACTCTGGAAACTGCTGTAATGAGCGCTGGACCTGGTGATTGTCAAGCAGTCTTTTCAATCTCTTCTCAACGGGGTTGCCTATTATGGAGGGTTAAAAGTGGACTTGTCGGACTGGATGCAGAGTTACTAGTCCTGGTTCTCCTCACAGACAGCCTGTGAGCATTGACAGAGACAGGGAGGGGTGGCCCCATCAAAACTTGTTGAGATGCTGCTCTGTGTTGATCCAATGCTTTTAAAAAAAAAAACAAAAAAAAACTACTATTCGCTTCTAGGAATGTTTGAGAAAAGAGTAAGATAATAGACTATTGTCATAGGTAGGACATGTGTAATCTTTTTGTAACATAATAGTTACAGCACTTTAGTTTCTATATTTGCAGTTCATTTCCTTTCATAGCTTAATAAATTACATAGTTTGTAAGGCTAAAAAAAGACAGACGTCCATCCGGTTCAGCCTGTTCTTCTACAGTGTAGATCCAGAGGAAGACAAAAAGCTTAGGAGGTAGAATCCAATTGTCCTCATTTTAGGAGAAAAAATCCTTCCAGACTCCACATCTAGCAATCAGAATAAGCAGTAAATAATCAGATCAGATACAGCTCTCCATTGTACTGAAATGTAACAAAAACTGTTGAGGGAGTCCAGGTGCACGGACAAGGGGCAATGAAGATCAGTCACAATCAAACAAAGGTGTTTCCAGCACCCGCTAACCGCAGGAAATCAGAATCTCAAGTCTTTATTTCATGCTGTTTAAAACCAAGTAGACAGGGACATCTCTGTCCATTGATGCGTTTCGAGCCATGACTGGCTCTTAGTCACTCGGAATGCTCAGATCAAAGGATAGAACTGTTCCCGTATATCTGGTTTTAAACATCATGAAATAAAGATTTGAGGTTGTTATGAATGGCGCCGCAGCCCGCAAGTCGTGCGCATTCGTAACCCAGTATGCGCCCCGGTGCCGGGGGCGAGTGGCGCCGCAGTCTGTGTATCGGGCTGTGGGCGCACTCGTTCCCCGAGGCGCATGTACTCACCCAATCACGCTCCTGCCGGCTGGTGCGCGTGTTCCCGTCCCATAGGGCATGCGCGCACCGGCTTGCTCACATTTAAAGGGCCAGAGTGCCGGTAATTGGTGGATTGCCAGCCGCTGACCCTATATAAAGCCTCCACATTCTACATGACCCTGCTGGATCTTTAGTGCCCTATGCCTACTGAGAAAGCGTTCCGTAGCCTCGTTTGTGATTCCCGTGTACCGAACCTTTGGCTCTCGTCTACCGACCACAAACCTTCGCCGCCTGCCGTGACCTGCCTGTCTCCGACTACGAGTTTGCCCAACGACTTTGTACCTCGCTGCACCTCGCATCAGGGGTAGCGTCCTGGTGGAATCCCTCCGCAGCAAGTCCATCCTGCCGTGCGGTGGGCTCTGATGAGTACTGGGACCCATTTAGACTCCGCTCCCTGGCGTGGCTTATACTCCCGCTTGCGGCGGTCCAGTGGATCCACTTACCACTGGCCGTTACAGAGGTTTTAATTTCCTGAGGTTGGTGGGTGCTGGACATATCTTTATGGTTTTGGTCATGACTAATTGGAATAAACCCCTGGATCAACAACCCTTCTCCAGAAATCTAGTCAGTATCACGTGTAACTTTCACAGAGTTTTCAGGGGTTGAGTCTCCCATATATAGAGCATTTATGGGTGGCTCGACTTTATTATACCTTCTTCAGACTGTATTACATTGACATTTTTCTTGCTAGAAAGGTAAAGCATTCCAGTAAAGAGAAACTAGAATTCCTGTTTAAATTCTCTCCCAAATCCATGTAATAATGTAAATTACAAGCCATATATGACTGTAATGATTAAAACATTCATTATATTCTTAGAATGCAATGGGAATTTGTGACTGGGAATTCCATCCAATAGTCAATACATATGTTTGGGACACTATTATTTTGCAAAAGTTGAGTTTTTTTATGCCATAGATGTATTTATATTTTTTCCAGAGAAAGTGATTCTTTATACTCAGGCCGATTATCAGAATGTAGGAGAAACGATGTGCGTCTTGTGCAGTCCCCGACAATTGTATAATTTTGTGTAAGAAAATTTTGTGCAGTAGTCCAGTGTATACACTGCTGCACATCCTCATGCATTCTCATGGACGGTGACCATTGTGTGACAATGAAGTTTCTGTGTGTAACTTCGTTCTTACTATTTGGGTGGGGGGGAATGGGTTTTGCATTATGGAGATTTGCTGAGTTAAGATAATGAAGATAATGGTGAAAGTTAGGGCTCACAGGTTAGGTTCACATGGCAGAAAAAGGTTGTGTAATGCCCGGCATTACTGTATCTCTGTATCTTTGTTGAAACCTGCTGATGACACTCTGTGACACTCTAAGCTCAGTGGCCACATCCTACTTGAAGCCTCACAATGGCGAGGTACTGTTGATCAATTGTAAGGTGTTGTCTTGGTCTCATGATGTCAAAATGTGAACAGCATGATGACGAGGACTGTTTAAATCCAAATTCAAATTGATCCCCTAAATTTATTGGGCAATTCAGGGATCAAGTACCTGTTGTGAATTTTGCCCTTAAAGTGGTTGTCTCACTACATTGATTCATCTTACGACAGTCCTGTTTTCTTGGTTTCATTTTGAATTCAGGGATCTGTAGCTATAGTAACCAGTGCTGGCAGCCTATCATGAGAGATTGAACAGGTCTGTAGCTATAGTGACCTGAGGAGCTGATGTAGCCCATACAAGAGGGGATATCTAGGAATAGGTAGGACACTGTTAATGGACACTTATTGCAAAGTGACTTGTTTTTGCAAGATTTTTAACATAAAAAGCAATCCTTGTAGTGAGACAACCCCTTTAAGCTCCATATTAGAGATTAGCATTATGTGCAAAAAGTACTGAAACACTGACATTTGCATTCTAAAGTTAAGAAATTTTATGTTCATACTGAAATTTCAGCCAAAAGCCAAATATCCATAACTTTTTATGAATAGTGTATATGCAGTCAAATATAGAAACAAACTTACCTTTAATATATAACAAGTCTGTTAGTGACAAAACTGAGGCCAGTGGAAGAGGGAGTCTGGCTATTCCAAATCAAAATACAGATATCTTAATAAAAGGATTAGAAAAACATGGCTGCTTCTTTTCTAAAACAGCACCACCTCTGTCACAGGATGTGTCTGGTATTGCAGCTCAGCCCCATTTACTTCAGTGGAGTTGAGGTGCAATACCAGACACATCCTGTGACTGTGTTTTTAAAAGAAAGCAGCCATGTTTTTCTAATCCTGGACAACCCCTTTAAGCATCTAGAAATAGTCATATATTACATAGTAGTCGGGTAAAAGGTGCCACACAAGCTATTACCTACTAGAATAGATCAATTTTACCTGCAATTTCTATGCTGTAATGTGTAAGGTACATTTGTATTATATAATGCAATTATAATGCAGATGGATCGATGATGTATCAGGCAAACTTATCCTCAGCAGACACTCAAGCCAAGCTGGAAGCCTTCCAGATGCATCTAGGGCTTGAGTGTATATTAAAGACTCATTTATCACAGAAATCCATGATCTCTATGATAATGGTGCTTTAGCGGTATTTACCGTGCAATGAGCATGACTCAATGAAGCGCATGAAGATTGCTTCCAGTGCATGAGCGCTTCAGCTGGTATGTAAAGGGGCTCTATACTATAATATGCCTCTTTACCACTAAGCACTAAATGAAACTTGCTGTGTATCACGTCTCCCAACTTTTTGGATGGTCAGAGATTGACACTTCTGGTTCACTGGGAGGGCTATATATTTTTTCATATATATCTATAAGCTTCTTTGGTTCTCCTTTAAAAAGTAACACACAATTAAGTGAATACTGTATAGACATTTTAGAATCCAAATTGTAATAAATTACTAACCAATAGATAAATTGCAGCCTCATATGTAGTTGAACACAAGGGAGATGCTTTTTGAGATAACTTAGGAAGCTTATTGAGGCAAGGTTGTTTATCAAGTTAAAAAGACAGACATTTAAGGAGTAAAGAGGAACAGGGGATTCTGGTCAAAAATAGGCACTGTCCCTTTAAATGAGAGACTGGTATCCTGTATATTGCACTCTGAAATTAAGTCCTGGAGTGCAGATCCTAGTGAACAAAGCTACGGGGAAAGCTCAGTGTTGGTATATTGCATCCATATTTGCATCACTGTGTATGTGGTATGTTTATGGCTATGTATATATGCACTCTTGTATATATAATTTATATTTGGACATTCAGATAAATTCACATTGCCTGCAGTTGCAGTCCTTTCTCTTGACACATTTAAAGGGGTTGTTTAACATGTAGAGAACAGTAAATGAAGATGTTTTCTAAATACATTGCTTTGTTTATTTTTCTTTGTTGAGGAGATAAGTGATTTTATCAGCTCTGAGTGCACTCCTTTTTCTCTAGGTTACGGACCTGTGCTGCACTGCTCCCCCCTGCTGTTTGTCTTACCTGATAGCAGGGATGACTGTCTAAGACTTTCTTTGTTGCCCATAGCAACCAATCACAGCTCCCCTTTCATTTCATATAGTGCTCTGAAAAAATGAAAGGAGAGCTCTGATTGGTTGCTATGGGCAACAAAGAAAGTCTTAGACAGTTTTCTTACATGTCTCCCTTGGTGTGTACCTAGTCTCGTGACCTGCATTGGGCCCCATAGCAAAATAGGATGGGCCTATACCACTTTTTAAAAAGAAACTGAAAGCAGCAGCATACAAAGCAATAATTAAAAGTGTAAATAATAGCTCCATATACCAGAGAAACCATGGGCGTAATGATAGCTATAGCATCCATAGCAACTGCTATGGGGCCCAGAGGTTGTGGGGGGCCAATTCAGGTACAAGAATATTGCTTCTTTTTGTAGTGAACAAGTAGTTGTTGGCTTTCTGCTATCTAGTGGTTCTATTTGGGTTCTCTGATACCAGGCATCCTCAAACTGCGGACCTCCAGCTGTTGGGAAACTACAACTCCCATCATTCCCTCTGTAATCGATTATATAAATGCATGATGGGAGTTGTAGTTTCCCAATAGCTGGAGGGCTGCAGTTTGAGGATGCCTGATTTAGACCTTAAATGATTGCTACTTATGCTGCTGTTTACATTTATTGTGATTAGGTGGTGGGGCCCAATCTCTTTTTGTTATGGGGTCTCATGAATTCAAGTTATGCCCCTGAGAGAAACCATGTAGTAGTGGCAACATAGCAGAAAGCACCAACTTGTTCTTCCCTATAAAAAAAAGGTAGAACGTTCTTGCACCTCAGAGGGCCACCTTAACTTTTGGGCCCCATATCAGTTGCTATGGCTGCTATGGCTATAGTTATGCCCTTACCTAACCTTAAAGTATATACATAAAGTACATACGTGATACTGAGAGGTATAAGGGTACAATGTAACGAGTGCAGAGTCCCTTTAAGAGAGGAGTAACTTGTGTCTGCTACATCTTTATTGTTACCTTAACATTTAGAAGGTCACTGTTTATTTCTTTTTACAAGGAAACAGGTCTGTATATATAATATTGATGTACTGTAGTGACATCATCCGGTATTCACAATCACAGATCTATACCGCACAGCGTTCATTGTACAATCACCATCCATAAATGAAATATCTGGTCACAACACAGTAAATAGATGAGCCTTCTGCAGACCCGATCTTCCTCCTGCAGGGATGGTTTCAACGTTATTGGGGGCAGCTTGCCTGGGTCAGCAGCTGCAATTACCCAAGAGCTCCAATAATGCAGATGAGTTATTGTTCATTAAGGAGATGAATTGGAATAACAAATGTATTCAGTTATATGGATGTCATCCAGCCGGGCTTGAAAGCATGCCTAGCATTATTGTTCCATGCTTGTGGCTGGAAACTAGAGAGATCATATGTTTTTTTAATATGTTAAGTAGCTGCTGATATTTGGTGACCAGGCAAAGTGCTAGTGTGCGTGTAGTATAAAGAGATCATTTTCAGCATCTTGCATTATTACATAGAAGATGTTTATGACATGCGATTGGATTGGATTTGTGACGTCATGGACACTACATAGAGCCAGGTGCCGGCGGTACTATATAAACACGTAGGATTCTGGTATAAAGATGAGTTCGCACTTTGCGGGTATTTGTTGTGTTTTTAATTGCATAAAACGAAAGCAATTAAAAAAAGAAACACTTTTTTTAGTTAACTTAGGATGCTTTCACATGGAGCGTTTTTTGGTGCATTTTTGTGCAGAAATGTACAGCATTAATTGCTGTACCTTTCTTTACAAAAAAACACATCCAAAAACGGGTCAAAAATGCACAAAAAACTCTCCGCGTGAAAGCACCCTTAGGGCATGTTCACACAACGTTTTTGGATACGAGTTCGGGTCCGTGTTGAATCCGAGAACCACATCCAAAAACGTAGTGTTGATCGGATCCAACACGCAATGCGTGTTGGATGCAGCAGGATTGCACCCTATACTTTACTATAGGGCTCCTGCTGTGTCTTTCGCTCCAAGAATTGTCAATTCTTGGAACGGATCCAAAAGATGGACCCGTCAGACGCACTGTAAACACGCATCGGCGATCACTCATGTGAAGGCTGATGCGTATTTTACATTGCGAGAAGTGTAAAATCACAATGCTCATTGTTTGATGTGTGTTTGGGTCCGTCTATGCATTTTTTTACATGATTTTGACGTGTTTTTTTGTGCAGGAAGGCACAGCAATTAATGTTGTAATTAATGTGTAATTAAGTAATTAAATATTAAGTTGATTATAAACACACTTGCATTCTCTGGTTTGGTTCACACGGTGCATTACTTCATGCTTTTTTGTTGCGTTTCACAAATTGCATTGAAATACTTGTAGAAAATGAAAGGGTCTTAAAACATTAAAAACACGTGCAGTAAAAGTACATGCTTTTTCATACAGGTAGTTTTGGAATTAATTCTAATTTTGAACAGGTGAAATTTCAATGTATTATAAAATGCATGCACTTTTTTGCTGCTTGTTTCTTTACTGCAGTTGCAAAATGCAAACATGTCCAAAAAACATGCATTTTTGCTCCATGTACTGTATTTTTGTTGTAGTTGAGAAACACAACAGAAACACAGGAGGAGAACTCCTCAACCACATGAAAATTTACTACTACCACAAATGCAGACAAAGATGTTTTTATTGCGCACAAACGCGGATTGCTGTTTTACATAGAAATAACGATATTATTTGTTTCTATGGGACGGACCTTTACTTTATGCTTATAATATTATTGCTTACGTCTATAATAATAATAGTAATAATAATTTTTTAGTACATAAGAGCCCCTTATATGATATCGTACAGTCTCTGTTGAGGCAGTCAGTCATTGGCTCCTGTATTTTTGATGGCCATAATAGTGTAGTCTGTAGAACTTTTCTCTCTGTCAAAAATATAGAAACCCCCCAACAGAGACCTGATGGACTCCATTATAAGTCAGTGGGGGTCTGTCAAGATTTGTCAGTATATGTTTTACAATGGATCTATAATAGCAGTCATGGCTCCTGAGGGCCTGGTTCCCACCTCATTTGGATTTCCATTCAAAACGGATGGAATGGATCTATATTAGAGATGGGCGAATTGATTCTAACGAAGTCGAACTTTGGGGTACTTCGGGTGAACGAAGTGTGCTTTTTGATTGATAAACTGGCTGCGTAGCACATGGCGTCTACATGGTGGGCAAATCTCTGTGGAGTGAATGAAGGCGCCTCGCCTGCATGACATGTGCCAAAATGAAGCAATCAGGATACCTGGCAGGATTCTGTGAACGTCACCCGCACTATATAAGCCCGGTCCGCCGACTCCGGGAGTCTCACACTCCTTCTCCACTGTGCTCATCAGGTAAGGATCCTTACCCGGTCTGATACTCATACTTGAAGAATGATTTTATAAAGCGATTTCTGTGGGGTGTCTCCGTACTTGTCTCAAGACTGTTCTCTTATGTTCTATTTCTAATTTTATTGGGGTATTGATCTGAAATCCAGTGTGCGTCCACATGCAGCTTCCATATACATTCAATATCCAATGTGGATCTAAGCCAGTTCCTGTTGTATTCATTACTAAAGAAACAGCGATTTTACAATACAAATACCACTTCAATTTATGCTGCTCCATTCTATAGTCAATTTCCATCCCAGTAGGAAAATTAAGCGTTGTTTTGCTCTGTGCTGCGACCCCCAATACACCAACTTATTCAAACCAAGAATATATAAAATTTTTCCTCGTAGCCTAATTCACAAGCAAAGGTTTAATTACAACTGTATCACTGTTGGTGAGGTTGTATAAAACACGCAATAGTAAACAACACACACGCTAGGCCCAGCTTCCAAGTTTGTGTCCGGCTCAATTCTTTGGCGCAATTTACATCCAGGGGTTAATTAAAGCGTTGTTTTGCTGTGTGCTGCCAAACATACAAACCGTCTTTTTTCACGCCAAAATATTATACATTTTTCCTGCAAAGTTCCTAATTTCACAAAGCCAATGGTTAATACAACTTATCTCTAGTTTGTGATGGCGTAGAAAACAAAGCAATTGAACCCGCTAACACAAAGCTACTATTTTGTGCGACTCATCTTTGGCGCAATTTATACATTCAGGGTTAATTAAGCGTTGTTTTGCTGGTGTACTGACAAAAATAAACCGTCTTTTTCAACGGCCAAAATATATAAAATTTTACCTGTAGCCTAATTCACAAGCAAAGGTTAATTACAACTGATCTTCTTGTTGTGTAGGTTGAAGAAAACACGCAATTGTAACACCTACAAAGCTACTAGCTTGTTGCGTGCACGTCAATTCTTTGGCGCAATTTACATCCCTGGGTTTAATAAGCATTGTTTTGCTGTGTGCTGACAAAAATAAACCGTCTTTTTCAACGCCAAAATATATACATTTTTCTGGCAGATAGCCTAATTCAATGTCAGAAGGTAATTAAGCCTGTTTGTGCTTTTATATTTAGTAAAACACCACCCGTTTTATTTTAACGAACCATACAAGTAAATTTTTCCTGGCCATATTGTGGGAGCAGCAATTTATATCCAAGGGTTATTACCACAAGCTTGTTACTGGTTTCATTTGGAGTCAAAAAACAGGGTGGTATATTTATCATATACAGATATCATCATCAACCGTGTCTGTTACGCTTTTTAGAACAAACAGTATGTTCAGACTGAAGAGGATGGCAGGATCTGCACCTGCGAGTGGCAGTGGCACACACATTCCTGGAACAGGCCAGGTCCAGCACAGCAAGGGGACTCCGCAGCAGGGGTCACTGCGTGAGGCCACAACTGCCGCTGTCATCTGCGGCTCGTGTTGTTGTTCAGATTCAACCAAGGTTCTTGATGATTTGACTAGGTCAATCCTCTTCCTCCCAGAGACATGCTGAACAATCACACCAGCCAAGTAGTCCGTGTGGGAACCTCAGACACAACCCTTTTATTATGGCATGGACCCGGGATCCGCGGGTCAGCGACCCTCCTGCTGTCCAGTCAGCCCAGCCTCTGTCCCATCCGGTTCCCTCAGCCATAGAGATCTACTATTGGTCTGGGCACAGCGCCACTATAGATGCGAGGATGACCAATTTGAGGAGGGCAGTCAGCAGCACTTTGGCATGCGAATAAATGGGGCCAATATCCCCTGCTTCTTGCAGGAGGCCGGCCGAAGTATAGATTGGCGATGGCAAGGTAAGATCATGTTTTAGAAGATCAGCCTCGGCTACCAAGACCAGGTGATGAGGACCGCAGTGGCGATGAAACACAAATAATATGAGTAGTAGCCGACCGCACAATGGAGCCAGGTGAGAGCAAGGGCTTCATCATCGCAGGAGAAGAGGGCGTCATCTTGCGCGTCAGCAATCGCTGCGCATCCGGAAGAGGTGTCGTGTGGCCGTGAGCCAGCATGATGAGCAGCAGTGTGGAGGTTGGAGAGGCCAAGCGGCCATTGGTGTAAAAAACGCCCTTCATCGAAGGTCCAAAGAAAGTAGCGGCACAGGGACTCAGCGAGGCAGCGTGGCAGTAGTCACTCAGTGTCGGAGCATTGCTGTAAAATTCCGGATAGCTCTGTGTCGGTGGTGGCATTCTTGTAAACACCGGAGGAGCCGATATGGGTATAAGTAGAATCTGTGGGCAGAAAGTGAAGCGTGGCCAGGGTCGAAGAACAGATAACGTTGGCACCACGGCCCTCGCGTCAACACAAAGCAGCTTCCCATCCGGTGCCTGGGATGAATCGTGGCACAGATTGGTGGACTCATCCTGCCAGCCGCCAGCAACAGCAGCACAGGCATCGCCCATGCACGCATGCCAATGCAGCCATTCAAGGCTCCACCCACCTCTGCAGAAAGGGACGCTGATTCTCTTTGACATCATCTCCGGTCCAGATGCACCTGCTCCTCGCTACTCATAGGCGCGCAGTCTTTCAGCCTTAGGTCGATTGCAAAGGAGACCACATTATGGGCGTCCCAACCATCCTAAAGGTGAAGCATCTTACCGTGCTCGCTGTCCAAGCTGTTTGTTATAGGCAGTCCCTCCCTTAGCCAAAAGGTGACTCTGCATCCATTCAGAGAACAATGGCTTGAGCCGATCCGAGATCGAGAGTTCCAATGTCCGAATTTCTTCCAAAAAGGCAGTACCAGCAATTCATAAATATAGTAGAACAGAAGGCGTGGGGTCCTGTCATGAGCTTATCGTTTTTGTTCCACAGGTGCAACGGCTAGCCGATACGTCTGGAGGCTGTAACTACGGTCAGGCCAGTACATGTCCTTACGGCCACTATTATTGAATAGTGCTTCCTCCCAGTCACACCCAACAACTTGGACAGGAGACGCCAGCTTTCTCTCCTCTCAAGGTTTGTCCAACTGCTGCACCGTGCTCCACATGTCTTGCCTTCCTCCCCTCCACCAAACAGCCGACCATCTCAGCCTCCCACAAGTACTGCTCCATCCATACCACATGTGTATGCACAGACAAAGTGTCACGCTATTCTACACCTGCTTGCCTCGGCGCACGAAGTCACACAGGGAGACACTGCTGCCGCGTCATGCAGCACAGAAATCGATGTGTGCCTTCTCCGCGCCACCTGCAAACGGAACCATGGTGGACCGGACAATGGAGGAACAATCGTGCTCCGCACTTGGCTGTCTGTGTGCACCGAGGAGGGATGGTCCATCGCCCTGCAATGGCGCACGTGTTCAATCTTTTTTGATTGAAAAAGGTTCCTAAGTCTTCACCGATCTTCAGAACATCTGAAAATGGCCAGTAGAAACTGTGCATGCACTTCATCCATTCCTGACAAAGCCAGGAACACCCTCCTCGAGTTGCAAGCGGCAGAACGCCACCCCCAACACACTCTGATCTGCGATGTGTCCACCCAACATGGAAGTTCCAGCTGCCATGTAGGACACGACTAGTATGAACCGAGAAAGGCCATTACACGATTTTTTGATGATCCAGCCGACAGAAGTATATTGATTTCCAGCCCAGATGGCACTCATGCTGACACCTCGCCGTTTGTTGAGAGCCATTCGAGGAAGGGCGACGTTATTTGATCAGTCCCAGGCCTCGGGATGAATCACGTCACTTCCACTGCTTCATGTCCAGGAACAGATCTGAAAAATACTGTCTGTGCAGGGACCATGAGACGTGGCGACAACATCTCGTGGCCACGAATGAGGAGAGAGGAGGAGGACAATGGAGCAGAAGCATTGTCTGTGCAATAGTGGTATTTCTACGCCAGGTGACAAGAGAGGTGAGGAGCAGGAGCAGCTGGAGGAGTGGACTGGAGATGAGGAACTACGAGCAGATAGTGAGACCCCCGCACCGTCGCAGCATACTTGGAAATTGATGCAGGTAGCCCCTCCGCAGTCACTTGTGCAGTATGGCCTCGCAGGCATGCTTATTTTGCCTGTAGTGACAGCCCTAATCTAGTTCAGCATCCTGTGCCGAAAGGATGCCTTCTGGCTCTCCACCCTATTGGACCCTCGCTACCGGTCCAAAATGAGAGCCTTTTACCAGCTATTGAGAGGGAGGACAAACTCAAATACTATAGGGAAATCCTCCTAATCATGTACTGGCCCGCTGCCTATTGCTGGCATCGCCCTCCTCTTACAGGTCCTGACCAGGGGTTCATCAGCGCTCTACTGTACTACTGCGCGGCTGCTAGGGGAATGTGGGGGGGTAGAGCAGTACCATCTCCTCAGTAGTAACCTAAGTCTGGAGTCCTGATGAGCAGCATCCTTCACCCACTAGTGAGGAGTGCAGTAGCCAGCATCAGCAGCAAGGACCCTGTAGCAGTCCCCTGTAAACCACAGTTGTTGCCTACTTGGACACACTCTGACACCATTCAGATTAGAAGACCACTGACTACTGGGCACCAAACTGAATGTGTGGCCGCCAACTTGCCGAGTTTTGCAGTGAGGAGAAGCTGTCCTGCCCGGCCAGAAGTATGATCAGAGCGTGTGTTCAAATGCTGCTGGGCCATCGTTTACCCCAAGGAGAACCCGCTATGTCCCACGGGAAATGTGGACAATGACTGACCTTTGTCAAGACAGAATCAAGTCGTGGGTTCGGCCAGGATATCCACACACCAATACTTAGGGCTTCAGTCTGGGTTCAAACTTACCTGCCATCACCACTATCTGATGCCGCCACCCTCCTGATGCCACACATCTGCTGCCAGTTTCTCCATCTGCCCAACCCCGATCTTTACACAGTAGACTGGTAAATAGCCCCATCACCTCAACAGTCTGTCCTTGTGCCACTCTATGACCTCATGAGCTGTTGCTGTTGCCCTTTGTGACAACCACACTGTGTGGTCATTGTGCCACTATAAAGACCTCAATCAGTTGCTCCTGCTTCGCAGTCACTCAATCTCTGTCATTGTGCCTCACCTGTGCCTACTCCTTTTTTTGCCACACATACCACCTAATCCAGAATTTAGTCATTGAGACCACTGTCTGACCTCAACTGCTGCTGTGCTGCTGCCATGTCCTCCACACACGTGTCATTGTCCATTTTTTTCCTGCCCTTACCTCATGCAGCTGCCAGCCTGTGACCTTCCGCCTCTCAGATCAGTGTGGTCCCACACCCCCCCACTCTTGGCTTTCCTCCGTTTTTGGCCCGACCTCCAGAATGTCATTGTGCCACTCTCTGACCTCATGCAGCTTCTGTGACTCCTGTCCCGTGCCGCGTCCACACTGTGTCTTTGTCCACACTGTGGCCATACATACGTTTTGCCACCTCCAGAATGTCATTGTGCCACTGCCTGACCACGAACTGCTTGCTGTTAGTGACACTCTACACTGTGTGATTGTGCCACTCTGTGGGCCAAATACTGTATTTTGCGCACCTCCATAATGTCATTGTGCCACTTTCTACCTCATGCATGCTGCTGTGGCTGCTGCCAGATGTCTCCAACACCTCTGTGTCATTGTGCCACTGCCAGACCTCATGCTGTGCCAGTCGTGACCCTCCGCTCTCATTCATTGGGCCCATTCTGGTGGCTGTCCTCCTGTTTTTTCCACCTCCAGAATCATGGTCATTGTGTCCACTGCCCCGACCTCATACTGCTTCTGTATGTGACCTCCACTCTCAATCATTGTGCCACTCTGTGGCCTAGTCCTATTATTTTAGCCACCTTCCAGAATGTCATTGTGCCACTGCTAACCACAAGCCTTCTGGGCCCCGTGAACTCCGCTCTCAGTCATTGTGCATTCTTCTTGTGGCTTCCTCCTGTTTGCCACCTCCAGATAATGTCATTGTGCCACTCGCGCCTAACCTCAAACTGCTGCTGTGGCTGTCTGCAGTTCCTCCACACTGTGTCATTGTGCCACACAGTGGGCTAATACTGTTATGCCCACCTCATTAATGTTCATTGGTGCCACTCTTGACCTCAATGCTGCTGTGGACTGCTTGCTGTGTACCTCCACACTGTGGTCATTGTGCCACTTTCTGACTCATGCTGCTAGCTTAGGCTGCTTCCGTGTCCTCCACACTGTGTCATTGTGCACGACGCCTGACCTCATGCTGCTTGCCGCCGTGACCTCCGCTCTCTAGTCATTGTGCCATTCTGTGGCTTCCTCTCTGTTTTGCCACCTCACCAGAATGTCATTGTTCCACTGGCCTGACCTCATGCTGCCTTGCTTCCGCGCCGTGACCGTCCGGCTCGTCAGGTCATTGTGCCATTCTGTGGCTTCCTCCTGTTTTGGCCACCTCCAGAATGTCCCATTGTTCCACTGTCTTACCTCATGCTGCTTGTGGCTGCCGCCGTCACTCATCCACACACTGTCACGTAATGTTTGCACCTGAGCTCACAGCTTGTGTATTTCCAGCTTTCGCTGGCATACCTTTATCAGGTCTTACATTTCCTCTTCAGTTTTTTGTCAGATTTTTGCCTCCTTAAGTGCCCAGGGAATTTTATTGTGAAGCGATATAAGACAGCGCAGACCATCTGCGTGTCATACTAAAACAAAAACATTGTAATGAAGACCAACCGAAGCTCCTCTTGCATATTTAAGCATGCACTCCGTTTCTGACCGAAGCACCTTGCCAGGCTCTGTGCAGCCTGGAAATGCAGCTGCTTTTTAAACTGCGATATGCCAAGTAATCGTCTTCACACGAATTTATGTTTGTCGGAAAATTCGGCGAAGTGAACGAATCGAATTTTTTGAGAAATTCGCCCATCTCTAATCTATATCAATAAATAGATATTAACTGATGCTAAAAATGTAATCTTCTTACATCTATATACAGATCTGTCAAAAAGATGAATACTTTTGTTTTCATTTGTATTAATTTATTTCTGTTTAGAAATGGATCAGTTTTTTTTGATGTCTGAAATGAGCTGTGCATTAGCGCGTGACAAAGGAGGCGTACCGATGAAATGGCATCAACAGATATAAAAGGATGCCCATCCATTTGTATCTGTTTCTAACTGAATTGATTTAACTCAAATAGCACCCATTCTCGGTCAATGCAAATTCAAATCTGCATGGCCACATGACTTCACCTCATTGGAGTCTGAGACTGCAACTTGTCCCCACTAAGGTGGAATGGAAAAAAAACAAAATTGCACTTTCATTGAAGGTTTCGTTTTTATTGCTTTATTGCATTCACACAGCAAAGACAAGAAAAATCTGACCGGTATTTACTCTTTTTTTTATCACGCAGGGGACGGCTTTTGCCCACGGTTTGCAAATTCAAGTCCTCACCCTTCACACCCCACCTGTTCATGTTCTGCCTGAAAACCGGATGACAGAGTGAACATGTTCTAAGTTATTAAGACCGCCGGCAGTGTCAAAAACCGTCTGGCAGAAAAGCCATGCAGTGGGGACTGCTGCACAGATTTCCTATTTAAATCAATGTAAAAGGTTGACAATCGGTTTATAGACGGTTTTCAAATCCAAAAACGGCGCCACCTTCCTGACAGGCATAAATTTGTGCCCTAGGCAGTTGCCTACCTCTGCCTACCCATCATCGCAGCCCTGATGTAGCATCCTATGCTATTTTTTTTTCTATTAAAAAACCCCAGAAATTTGATTAACACCTAAATGAAAACCAATGAAATTAACAGGCGACTGTTCTTTCCATATTTTTGATTCCAAAACAGAATAGGAGAACGGAAAGCCAGATTCGGACGTGAACAAGGCCTAATACCAAGGCAGCCATAATTCTAATGTGAATAGGGACTAATACTTAATTCTTCATTACACTCTGCAATGCACCTTTTATAGAAAGTGATTCTGATGATGTAAATGAATTGCGTGCTGCACTGTGACCTATTCACGTCATCTGCTAGGGTTCCCTTATAAACGCACACTGCTGTGATCCGGAATACCAGTAGCAAGCTGCAGGTTACAGGGATTACAGGCCTATCTGCTTCCCCCTGCAATGGTTGTGTTTTGTGGCTGCAGCTCATGAACAATTTATGGCAGTAATTTGCTATGGAGTGATGGAGCAGGAATGAGCAACCTCCTTAATGAGTGCACACAAGAGAAGATGATTGTTTCATCTCCTCCTTTTGGCTGATTACGAGAAGTCATCTATCAGTTTCCCATATCATCAGTGGCTGGTGATAAGTCATCTTCTGGCTGATTTCATACACCAGAACTGATACTTGGTAGGGCATTTATTTTCTTAAAGGGAAGCATCATTTTCAATTAAAGTGATCATTATTAAAGATAAAACGGTGCGATGAAATTTTAAGTGCGTGTGCTATAAATAATATCAATTTTTACGCCTCATTATCACATTATCCTATGCTCCAACACTATCCTGGGTTAAACAAGTCTGCAGAATTACACACTTACCTCTGCTACATATGTAAATATGAATGCTTTAAAAGGGTTGATCGCTTAAAAAAACCAACATGACACAGGGACCAAGGTGGATAAAAAAGGAAGAAAAACGTATACCGATACTTACCTAGCTGTCCCGGGCTCACCAGCTATCCATTCCTCTTCATTTCCAGGTTCTTATCCAGACACAGTAGAGAGACTTGTGCTTTATTTTATAAGTTATTTGGCAAGATTAGGGTTATTTAGTTTAGAAAAAAGAAGGCTTCGGGGGACATAATAAAATAAATTATAAAATACATCAAAGGACAATAAGAATCACTACCAAGATTGTATTTATACCAACAGGGCTGTATCTAAACAAGGTGGCCTCCTCTACGTCTTGAGGAACAAAAGTTTATACATAAACATTGAAAGTGATTCGTTTACTGTAAGAGCAGTGAGACTAAGGAATTCTCTGCCAGAGGACTTGTCATGGTGACTTCAATAACCGAGTTCAAAAAGGGTTTGGAGTGCATTTCTGGAGCGTAATAATATAACAAGTTCCAGTGACAACGGATTCAGGAGAGGGTCGTTGATACCCTGGATATTTCTGATTGCCATAATTTTTATGAATCCGGAATGAGAATTTTACCCTAAAATGAGACAATTGGCTTCTACCTCATTCGGGGTTATTGCCTTCCTCTGGATCAACCCCATAGACACCCCAGGCTGACTATGATGGACGTACTTGTCCCTATTTTTTTTTAGCCTTTCAAACTATGAAACTATGAAGTAAATGGAAATCAAGCCTCTTCTGTGTGTAGAAACGGGAACCGGGGAGTGAAGAGGAGTGAACTGCCAGGAAATACAGAGTGGCAGCGGTAGGAGACAGATGGATAAGTGTCAGTTTTTGGGGTTTTTTGGTCCACCATGGCTACAGCGTCAGGTAATTTTTTTTTTTTTTTAGTGGATAACACCTTTAAACCCCTTCCCATTTAGTTAATGTCGTCTGGGAAGTTGAAATGTATGGAATAGGTCTGACATCTTTCTGACAGAGCTGGCATAATGCTGCAACAATCAAACTGTGGGTGCCCCAAAACTACTGTGGGTGCCCCAAAACATGTATAGAGTTGTAGTAAATACTCGAGCCCTCTGTGAAATACCAATCCTGGAACATCTTCTCTTATAACTCTGTGTTGTGCTGTTCTTCTGCTATTCTTTCTAGAAATGTATTACTGAATCTGTCAGATGGGTGTTACCACTCTAGTTTTCAAATGGGTTGGGCCCTGCACACATAGACTGTTAGCACTGATTGGATAAGTTCGACTGTGCAGGGACACACCTCTCTGAAAAACTGGAATGGTAATACCCATATGGCTATTTCAGCATTATGTTTCTAGAATGAATAAAAAAAGGAACAGCACAACACAGGGTTTAAAAAAAGGGAAATCCAAACTGTTAATTTTTTTAGGAACACAATATTTAAAAAAATTTTTAGATTATCAAAATTATTTTTTAATAAAATAAAATAAAATACTAATAATAATAATAAAAATAATAATAAAATAAAATATATATATAAGGGGCCCCATTTTTTAAAAAAATCTGAAAATTTGGGACCTTTAAAAATAGAAAAAAAATATAATAATACCTTTTACTTATGTTTTATTCCAGTACAAACTTTTCTTCTGATGGTCCCCATTGTTAACGTCATTTTTTATCCTCAAAAAACCTGCAGCCTATCACTGGCTCAGCTGTTTTTAACGTGGCCACAAGAAAAATGCAGTAAACATTCCCTCTCAAACTTTAATTGCCCCCTTCAATTGTAAATACCCAAAATGGCTGAGAGGACTACTTAAGGGACTGCTAGAGATCCGAATGGGGTGGTCCTCTGCTCGGTTCTCCAGAATGAGGCTAGGAGGCGCTTATTTTCCCTGTAGTTTTTGGAAGTTACAGAAGTTACATAACAAAACCGCAAATGTTTTTATAAACAGGGCCCCCTCCAAATTTTATCCCTTCTCTTTTGGAGCATTTAACTTATCGGACATCTTTGTGGAAAATTTTGTAGATATGTTATGATTGTGTCAGAAATAAATACTCCTTTGAGGAAGAAATCCAGAACCATTTTTACTGGATTGCTCATTTAGGTCACTTAAAATAGCATAAAAATAGCATAATAACAATAACTCTACAGTGCCCGCCATAACATTTCCACATACAAGCCTCCATAACAGGCCACCAGCTACCCCCCATAACATGCCCGCCATCAGAATCAGCCATAACATGCTAGCCATGGGATACCCATATGAAAAGTGCCCCATACAGACCCATCATAACAACCACCCAAAAGACCCATCATAAAAGTACCACCATACAGTAAAACCCCTCATAACATACCCCGCCATGCATACCCATCTAACAGTGCCCGCCATCAGTACCCCTCATAACAGTCCAGCCATACAGTACCCATCATAACATACCAGCCATAAGTACCCATCAAAACATACCACCATACAGTACCCACAAAAAATTCCAGCCATGCAGTACCCATCATAACAGTACCAGCCATACAGTACCCATCATAACAGTGCCAGCCATACAGTACCCATCATAACAGTACCAGCCATGCAGTACCCATCATAACAGTACCAGCCATGCAGTACCCATCATAACAGTGCCAGCCATACAGTACCCATCATAACAGTACCAGCCATACAGTACCCATCATAACAGTACCAGCCATACAGTACCCATCATAACAGTACCAGCCATACAGTACCCATCATAACAGTTCCAGCCATGCAGTACCCATCATAACAGTGCCAGCCATACAGTACCCATCATAACAGTGCCAGCCATGCAGTGCTAGCCATGCAGTACCCATCATGACAGTGCCATCATTTAAGTGCCGCGGTCAAAAGATAAATATTACTTTCTGAAGTGTGAGGACCAAGACCAAGCATGTTTGGGGGCCGCATAGAAGGGGTCTGGGGGTCTGATCTGGCCCCATGTCGTGCACTTCTGCTGCATCTCCGTGCCATATCCCTTCAATTTTGGCACTATACTTAAAATACGACATTTTACATGGAAGTGAGTCCGGTAAGAAGAATGTGACTTGAGGGTCTATCTATTAACCACATGTGCTATTGCCTCTGTTTTATTGCTGTTTATTTTCTTACAGTGACAGTAAAGCTGACAAATAGCAGGCACCAGGCTGTGAGAAAGTGGAGGAGAATACCTTTAGACAGGGTGCAGCCATGTGTAAAGCAACTTTTGCTGTGTTTTTTTCCCTCCTCCATCCCCCCACCCTTCTTGCCCTTCCCCCTATTTAATGCCCCCTCGCTCTTTTCTTTCCCCCCATCTTTTTCTGCAGCTTCAGGGCATGCCTCTGCCACAAGGCTTTGTCCTCCCCTCCTGCGCAGAACACTCCCCGCTTTGTTTTATTTTACTCTGTATCATTGCAGCTAAATGGCAATGCAAGTGGCACGACATATGGATCGACTTAGCATTTGCTTATCTTGTAGTATTTTGCCTTTTATGTGAAACATCTGAACTCATAAACAGGCAGCCGAAAGTGGAGGAGGGGAGCTGTGCCCGTAATTGTGTAGACCGGAAACTGCTTTCCTCAGTGATGCTCCAGCTATACACTGCAGGAGGACAGTCTATACATCATACATGATGCAGCATTGTCATTAGATTGGTGTCTGTTATTAAAACAAGTTAATATGTTTAAGAAATATTCTTATTAGGGCAAGTGGGGCATTAACAGTAAGGGACACCATGTATGAAAACTGTCTAGGTCTAAAACCATACATGCCAACTCTCCCGTTTTTGGCGGGGGGGTCCCGCTATTTGGGGTCCCCTCCCGCCCTCCCGGGGGAGTTGGCATTCCTCCCGCCGCCTGCAGGCGGCGGGGGTCCTTTAAATTACCGCGGCGCAAGAGTAGCGCTGGTGCGCTACTCTTGCGCCGCCGGACCGCTCCTACAGGCGGGTGAAGCGGCCGCAGCGGCCGCTCACCCGCCGCGGTCTCACTGTGCGGGGAGGAGGCAGGAGGGATCGCTCCCTCCTCCCTCCTCTCCCTGTATGTCCGGCGTCTGTGCGCGCCGTGCATACAGGTCAGCGGCGCAGGGGGAAGTGACGCGCGGCTGCAGGGGAGTGACGCGCGGCTGCTCTCACTTCCCCCTGCGCCGCTGAGGAGATCGTCCGGAGCGGCCGTGCTGCAGGAGCCTGGTGAGGTAAGTGGATTTTATTATTTTATTTTTATTAGCTTTAGGGGGCTCTACCTGGCAACAGAGGGGGCACTACCTGGCAACAGAGGGGACATCTACCTGGCAACAGAGGGGACACTACCTGGCAACAGAGGGGACACTACCTGGCAACAGAGGGGGCACTACCTGGCAACAGAGGGGGCACTACCTGACAACAGAGGAGGCACTACCTGGCAACAGAGGGGACATCTATCTGGCAACAGAGGGGGCACTACCTGGCAACAGAGGGGGCACTACCTGGCAACAGAGGGGGCATCTACCTGGCAACAAAGGGGGCACTACCTGGCAACAGAGGGGACATCTACCTGGCAACAGAGGGGGCACTACCTGGCAACAGAGGGGGCACTACCTGGCAACAAAGGGGGCACTACCTGGCAACAGAGGGGACATCTACCTGGCAACAGAGGGGGCACTACCTGGCAACAGAGGGGGCACTACCTGGCAACAGAGGGGGCATCACCTGGCAACAGAGGGGACATCTACCTGGCAACAATGGGGGCATCACCTGGCAACAATGGGGGCACTACCTGGCAACAAAGGGGGCACTACCTGGCAACAGAGGGGGCACTACCTGGCAACAGAGGGGGCACTACCTGGCAACAGAGGGGACATCTACCTGGCTAACAGATGGGGGCACTACCTGGCTAACAAATGGGGGCACTACCTGGCTAACACTGGGGGCACCTACCTGGCTAACAATGGGGGCATCTACCTGGCTACAAATTTGGCTCTACCTGGCTACAGAGGGGGCATCTACTTGGCTACAAGGGGGCATCTACCGGCCTGTAAGGGGCACTACCTGGTTATGGGGGGCTACTACCTGGCTATAAGGGCATCTACCTGGCTTTCTTCCAAAGCCGTTATGCAGTTAGGTGGAGTGGGTGTGGCTTTTTTGAAGGGGCGTGGCATACCGACAAGATGGGCGTGTCCATGCAAATTTTTGCCGCGGCGCGCTACGCGCGCCGCCTACTAGATTCTCCTGCTTTTTCATTTTCAAAAGTTGGCAACTATGTCTAAAACTCACTTTGTTGCCCATAGCAACCAATCAGAGCGCCCCTTTCATTTTTCCAGAGCACTATATGAAATGAGAGGGGAGCTCTGATTGGTTGCTATGGCCAGCAAAGTGAGTTTTACACCTACACAGTTTTCATACATGTGGCCCTCAGTGTATAATTGTGACATGTATTTCACTGTCTGCTGTGGAGCTTCATATTATTGCAATAAGATAATTTTCACTCATTTCACATATTTTAATCGGTATTTTTTTGTCAGTCTATTTAAAGGGGTTTTACCACAAAGTAAAAAGCTCTGCACTGGCCACTTGTGGCAAGCTGCGAGCCGACCATGCATGTGAACGCGGAGGGCAGCCTTGCAGACGTCCTCTCTGTTCACTTCTATGGGAGCCTCCGAATATAGTCAAGCATACATGGAAACTCCCATAGATGTGAATGAAGAAGACGGCTGAAAATGTTGACTTTAGTCACATGCATGGCCGGCTCGCAGCTAGTTTTGTGCAGCCAACGCTGGAGTTTTTACTTTGTGGTAAAACCCCTTTTAGCCAACACTGAGAATGGAACCCATAGACAGTAAAATCTAAAGATTTGGGGCAACATGTTTGATTTCTGGTGCCCAGGCGCCATTTGGAGCATAGAATGCGCCTGAATCTATGAACCTGTTCTACTCCGGGTCATAAATTTAATGCTTTCGAGCTACAGAGCAACAATTCTGGCATGGGTATACCACTTTTAAAGTTGTTTACCTGTTCCAGCAGTAATGCGCATGGACCTGCCGATAAACTGTCATAAACGTGTCGCTTTGTACGGTTATAGTGCAACATGCCTCGAGCTCGTCCCCCGATCTCAAGAGCATTACAAATTACATTATAATGCGTCTAATTATGTAGTGCGCCTGTTTAAAAATATAGCAAGCCCAGTTCATACACCCTTGCTCTTCCTCTGTGTATTGGAGCCATCCGTAGATTTGGCTTACATATCCATATGGAAAATACTGACCAAACAACAAAAGTGTGAAAGTGGCATTAACTAGCTCCTTTATGGGACCCACTAGGCCTAATTTATTATCGCTGTCTAAAACTTAGACAGTGTAAACTTAGACGGGTAGTCTAAAAATTTGCAAGATTTATCACCGTTAGTCTACCTTTTTTGACTAGTTTTTTTTTTTTTTTTTTTGGTTACTTTATAAGCCAGGATTTTGATGTCTTTTTGGTGCAGATTTTTGCCCAAGGGTGTCGAGCAGTTTGCAAAAAGTGTCTTAAACCCATAATGAATTTGTCTGCGACATGATGTTGCAAAAATGCACCACTTTTTGCCTCATTTTAGACACTTTTCTGATGCAATAATGAGGCCCTCTGTTCATGTAAGGCCCAGTTCATATCTGTATCATTTCTGTTTTTCTGTTCCTAATTAGGAACGAAAAAGTAAAAAATAACAGCAATGCTATGTTCATGGCGAATACCAATGTACCCCATTGATTATAATGGGGTCCGTTTAGTTTCTTTCCTTTTAGTGGTATAAATAGCTCTGCATGCTGCACTGTCTTCTCCATAATTTTTGAAGGAATCTGTGTTTGAGGCTCATAAGCAAACCTCTGATGCAGAGGTAAAACAGGCCTAAGACTATTAACACTGCCTTCAACATTTTTATACTTGTTTCAAAAAATTATTGATGGGCAATTGCAATTTCAATCCTAAGGATGCTTACTGCAAAGCCATTGACATACAGTATATCACCATATATTGCCTATACATGGCACCATATTCTCTAACACTTCAAGAATAGAAAACTTGTGCAATATTGTCTCAGTGAGGACAAAATCAGACCATACATTTTATAGGGGGTTATAAAAATTCCCAAAAATAACACTGTGCATGTCTTTTCAAATAGAGAACCCAAACTTGCATGAGCTGGGGTTTTTATATAGTTAATTTTCTAGACTAGTTCATTTTCCATCACCAGGAACAGTCCCTGACTGTTCAGGAATAATCCAGGATTGGCTCAGTCTGAGCAGGACCATCTACAGACCAGCTAGGAACACTCTCTGAACTGTTTGTGAATGCCCATTTTAGGGCTTGGGTTGTACAAGTCCAACCCTTATGATTCCCAGTTTGCAGGCTGCTAGAAATTCTTTGGCAGGTCACATATTGCACAGGCCTGCAACATAGGGTACACAATTTTTAAAATTGCAGATGTAAAGTATAATATAATATCTATAACGTAAAGGGCCCTGTTTTAGAAATATGTAGCTGCTTTCTGTTGAATCCAGTGCCACACTTGCCCACAGCTTGTATGTGGTATTGTAGCTCAGTCCCATTCACTTCAATGGAGTTGAGCTGTGATACTAGACAAAACCCAAAGACAAGTCACAATATGGCTCCAGAAAAATTTCAGCTGTACACCCATACTCTTCTGTGGGACCCTACTGTACCTCTGTATTTCTCTAATTTCACGTAAAGATTTAAGTTCATGCTGAATCTGACTGCAAAAAAGTAATGGAATACTTCATTGGATGTTGTATTACATAAGTATTCTCCCCTAAACTCATTGGGCAACATGTATGAACGGGGCTGCGCCTCATATCCGGCGTCTTTTCAGCCCAATATCAAGCGCAGCCCTGTTCATACATTTTCAAAGTTCCCGCACGCCACTCCGAGGTGCATTACATAGTGCCCGTGGCGCTTTGTTATGCACCCGATCTCGGGGGACATGCGGGAGCACACTAGAACATATTTGTAGCTTTGCTACGGCATTTCTGGGCGCATTACAGAAGGAACAGGTATACCACTTTCAAAGTGGTATACCTGGCCAGAAATGTCGCCTGAGCGCTGGAATGCGCCTGATTTATGACCTGCTGTAGAGTGGGTTCATAAATCAGGTGCATTCTATGCCATTATTATGCATACTATGCCATAAACCTGCATTCATGTAAGAGACAGGGGAAGTTTTGGTCCATATTAGAGATTATTAGAGATAATATTAGAGATTATGTCACACTGAACATGCAATCTGAACTAATGGTGTTATGTATACAATATATGCAGAAATAGTTGAGCAGATTGTATTTATTCTTTTGAATCCCTGCTTTTTCTGGATTAAGGAGTCCGGTAGGCAGTATTATCAGTGATTGACAGTTATCTCTGTATGTGGCTTCTCTGAGTTCTAATGGGAACTGGTTTCTGACCTGCCTGGAAATCTGTAAGTAAGCCTCCATTCTTCTGTGACTTCTGCACACTCATATAAGGAAGACTGTCAATCACTGATATCACCGCCCACAGGACTCCTTAACTCAATGAATACATGCAAGTTTTGCTGAATCATTCCCACAGAACAATTTATTAATCTGCTTAGCTCTTTCTGCTCTCTTGCATGCAGATCTGGTAGCATTTTCAATGTGCAGAGTATACATTCATACCATATGCTGAGATGGGTCCTTCTCTCTGGTGCACCAATCTTTGTGCACTCCACTACTGGCCTTTGCTGTAGTTAGCCAAATATTGCTAAAAATGGTTGTAATAGACACAAATGAAATAACATGGAAAGGACCTAATTGGGTGGTGTTTGTCCACTTCAAGGACTTACTTAAGGTTATAGACATGTTGTACAAATCACAACAAAAATGAATTTAGCATCAAGCAGATGGCCGGCAATAAATTAGCTGAAGAGCTCACTGTGTCAACAGCTCTGGTATCGCTACTGTTACAGCCTGTCAGTACTTTTCTTACATGTGATAACAGGTACTGAGTCTGCCCCCTGCACTATTCTGGTGCACAAATCTAATCATGTTGTTGAGAGGTTCTCTGCTGTCCATCTGTTGACACATGTATCGGATGTCATAAACCTGCATTCATGTAAGAGACCGGGGAAGCTTTGGTCCTTCGAAAATATGCATATTTATAGTTGTATTATTCCACAGCATTGTAAAGATTATCAGTCCCTCCTCCCGATGGACTCGCAATCTAATTTCCCTAACCTTGTTATTTGGAGGGTAGCAGGAAAGGGGATAATAATAATCTTTATATAGTGCCAACATATTGTACAGCACTTTACAATTTAGAGGATACAAGTACAGACAAAACCAAATATTACTCAGTAAAAAGCTACTTACAGATCAGACACAAGGGGCCACATGTATGAAATGGTTTTGGTCTAAAACTCACTTTTTTTCCCCATAGGTTTCTATGGGGGAAAAAGTGAGTTTTGAAAAAAACCCTTTTACAATTGGCAAAAGGGTGGGGCCCTGCTCACGGACTTACAATCTAAAGGTGATGGGTGAGGGGATTGGGGAAGAAGTGTTGGGAAAAATGATTCAGTCATTTTTATAAAAAATGGATGGTTTAATAAAGTTGGGTGACCCTGCCACCCAGGGCCCCTACATTTTTTTTTTAAGTTTAAAACCCGTGGTGCCAAGGCAGGGGGGACAGAAAGTGAGTGACAGAAAGTGGGGGTTTGCAATTAGGGTTAGGTGACCTGCCGGGGAGGATGTATTTCAGGGGACACTTAAAAAATGAGAGTTATGAGTTTGCCCGATCAATGGGGTATCTGCTCCAGAAACTGGTGAGAATGTGTGAAGTTGGGACGGGCATGGGAGGGTTAGTTGATTGACGCATTTTAACCTAAGTCATCCCGGCGAAGAAACGGATAGGATGGAGACAGGATGAGGGAGGGTTAGGGGGGTGCAGCACTTGGAGAGTTTAGGATGAGAGTGTTTTACATTGCATTCTGACTGAATGGGCAACAATGCATTTACTGGAAGGTAAAGCATCGCCCGGGGGTACGGGTCCCAATCATCCGGGGCCTGGCCCCCTTTTGGGTATGTTCACAGGGGGTTTTTGCGGCGGTATGGTAACACCGCAAAAACCCGTGTTTTGGGGAACCCTGTGGCTCCCCCGGATACAAATTTTTACATGTAATCCCTAGGGTTTTAGGAGAGCTATGAATTACCGAATTGCGGGTGCGATGTTGGGTATTTAAGCGCAAGTCCGGAGAAATGCCCCCCACAATTACCAGTATAAAATATTTCATTCAACACAACACAACCAACAAACCCCACACCTCAGACAACACACACCCACTCAGAACACACACGACACAACCACTCAACACCAAAAACAACACCCCCAGACCACAATCAGAACCACACAAAACCACCTGAAAATAATCAACAAAACACTCAGGCACACCACAAAACACTCAGATACACAACCCCCCTCAAAACACACACTCAGACACACACACCACTCAGACCCCACACACACTCGATACACAACAAACTCAGACACACACACAACTCAGACACACAATCAGACACAAAACACACCTCAGACAAACACTCAACACACACACACACCTCGACGCAATCAACACACACAACACCCGACACAAAATCAACCAACACACTCGACACACACACCACCAGAACACACAAACTCCGGCAAACACACACTCAAACACAACACACTCAGCACACAAACACTCGCACACACACACACACACTCGAAACACACACACTCAAAACCTCACTCAGCACACCACACACACTCATACCCCAAAATCAACACAACCCCCCTTTAGACACACCCCACATTTAAAAACACACACACTCAGACACACACACACTCAGATACCAACCACACTCAAACACACCACACACACACTCAGACACACAATCAAACCCCCCACACAACTCAACACACACCCAAAACCACAACACTCAGAACAATCAGCCACACACACCAACACTAATCGACACACAACCCGCACACACCCCACCAGACCCCACACACACACTCAAAAAACCCACACCAACACACAAAAAACAAACCACCCACTCAGAACACACACCCTCAGAAAACCCCACAACACACACACACACCAGAAAATAATCAGACACACACACTCAACACCCACACATAACACCCACCACACTCAGGCACACACACACTAGACACCCTCAGACACCACACCACACTCAGACACACACACCTCAGACACACACTCAGAACACACACACTCAGACACAAGACACACACTCAGACACACACAACATCAGCACACCACACTCAACACAAACACAAAACTAGACCCAAAACCCACCTCAGACCACACAACACACCAGACACACCCCACACCAGACACAAGACACAAACACCCCTCAACACACACCACTCAACACATAAACGACACACACCTCAGACATAATAGACCCAAAACACCAGACACACAACCCCACACACACACCAGAACATACATCAGCACACAATCCCGACACACACACACTCGACAAACACTCAACACACACACTCAGACACCACACACCACACACACTCAAAACCCCAACCCCACTCAGACACACACACAACACCAGACACACAACCACCAGACACACACACCTCAGACACACAATCAGCAAAAATTTTACAAAACCCACACACTCAAAAACACACCAGACACACCAACACTCAACACACACCCACACACACACACACTCAGACACACAATCAACACAACACACCCCACAAATCAGACCCACACACACATTCAGACACACAATCAGACACACACCAAAAACTCAGGACACAAAAAATCAGACACACCCTCACTCTACACCACATTCAGCACACACACACCCACAAAACCCAGGACACCACACCTCAGACAAACTAGAAACCACACCTAGGACACACCACACACACTCAGACACAAACGACCACATTCAGACACCAAAAAAAAACACCACCACAAACTCGACACCAATAGGGCAACACCCCCTCAGACCACACACACACTTAGAACTAACGAAACAACTCAGTAACCAAACAAGTCAAAAACACCACCCAAAACAACACCAAAAATTTCACAACAACTTAGACAACACACAGCACAACCAAACCCCCTCAAAAACCAATCAGGGAAAAAAAATTAGAAAAAAATAGGCAAACAATCAGAAAAAATCCACCTAGAAATAACCAAAAAACACACACTTAAAAACCACATCAGAAACACCCACTCGACAAAAACCCCCACTCCACTAGACCACTCACCTAGCACACGCACCTCCACAAACCCCCACAGCAGCACAAACACTCACATCAGACCACAATAGTACCCCACACCGCCCCAACACACTTAGACACAACACACTTGACACACACCCCAAACCCTCAGACCACATCACACTCGACACACACCAGATACACACATAGATACACACACAAAAGAGACAAAACACTCACACTCAATACCAACCCACCCCTCAAAAACACACTTTAGTCAGTTTTCTTCATGAAGATATTGCTGTTTCCCTCCTTTTTCCCTGTTCCCGGCTCTACGGGGGGGCTCCCCACTACTAAGACCCCAGGATGTGTTACCTTTTGGGGGCTTCTGAAGCCATGGGCACTGCAGTGCAGGGAATGCCCGGAGCAGAGATCACACAGGGGGGGGGAGCCCCTCATTCCGGACACGTGCTTGCTCCGATCTTCCTGGGGGGGTTGAGCCCCGCGGGGCCCCCCTCCTCCCCCCTCAGGGCCCCCTCATCTCCTGCAGTCGCCTCCTCCCTCCCGACTTAACAAAACCCTTGAGCTTTAGTGCGTCCAGAGCAGGACACACGCTCAATAGAAAGTCGGGGGGGTGAGGGGCACCGGCGGGCTGAGACTCGGGGACAGGCAGTTGCTCGGGGCTTGTGCCCCGAAAAAAACCTGCCTAGCGACGCCCCGGGAACAGTATAGTGGTTGAAAGGAAAGATTAGCCTGGCTGCGGGGATTCGGCAGATGGGAAAGGAAGAGTTTAAGGGGGTAAGCAAAATGCATTTGTTACAGTAATCAAGATGAGAAAGAATAAGAACAACAATGAGAGATTGAGTTTTTTCCACATTAAGAAAAGGACAGATTCTGGAGATGTTCTTGAGGTGCAGGTGGCAAGATCGGGTCAGGGATTGGATATATGGGGTGAAGGTCAGATCAGAATCTAGTATAACCCCAAGACAGCCGGCCTGCTGCCTAGGTGTTATGGTACTTTCACACATTGAAACAGAAATAGCAGGTTGGCATTGGAATAACAAGAAGTTCAGTTTTAGTGAGGTTTAGTTTAAGACAGAGAGAGGACATGATGTCAGAGGCAGCAGACAGGCAGTCACTGGTGTTTTGTAGGAGGGCAGGAGTGATGTCACAGGAAGAGGTGTATAGTTGAGTGTCATCAGCATAGAGATGGTACTGAAAACCAAATCTGTTGTTGGTTTGTTCAATAGGGACTATGTAGAGTGAAAAGAGGAGAGAACCTAGAAGTGATCCTTGAAGAACCCCAAGAGAGAGCGGTGTCCTGGAAGCCAATGGCGCTGAGCATGCTAAGGAGAAGTTGGTGATCTATGTTGTCAAAGGCTGCAGAGATCCAGAAGAAGCAACAATGAGTAGTTGCCCTGAGATTTAGCTGTCAGGAGATCATTTGAGACTTTGGCTAAAGTCGTTTCTGTGAAGTGTAAAGTGTGGAAACCTGATGGGTAACTATCTTCTCACCCCTCTGCAAAGAGATAGTAGATTAGGCGAAAGTATACCAGGTGTTCCAATAGTTTAGAGATGAAGGGGATGTAAGTGACTGGTTAGTAATTAGACTATCTAAAGAACAACCAAAACAAGTATAGGGAGACCATACAAACTTCATGAAGCTATTGTCCTTGGTCTGATCGGAAGCCAAGACCCCACCGATGCTGAATGGCAACAGTGCTAACCACTAAACCACTGTACTGCACATGTGTTCAAGCTAGTGGTCTGTATGCAAAGGCTTTACACTATGCAAAGATTATCAAGGGTGTCACCTGAGTGAGGCCCTGTTCAGTTCAACATAAAAAAATTCTGTAACCCTAACAATAATCCTGGCCCTTAGGGTTCAGGCTGTTTTAAGGGGTTAAAAGGAATGTTTAATCAGAAAATGATTTATTGTTTAACTCCTGTTTTATGTTAAACACATTTTTTAAGAATTTTTGGTTGTGTTTTTTTAAATTTCCAATATCCTGTTCATATTTAAAATTCAGGAAATTTCACTTTGGCCAATAAGCCTAATAATAGTATGACAATTGCTGTTCTGTAGAGAAAACTTTTCAGCAGTCTCCTCATTATTAGTACAGGCAGGGTTGCCCTAAAAGGTGATACCAATGTGTATAGATAATACAGGATCCACCAGTCACAATAGGAGATCATCACAGCTGACCCTCTTCCCCTTCCAGCACACTGACTTCTTTCCAGGCCATAGAGCATGACTAGAAAACTGCCCTATAGAAGTCAATGAGTTTGCTACTGTTCACAGGCTCCTATGTCCATGTAGCTGTTGTAAAGCACCTGTCTAAATGCTGTTAGGGTATGTTCACACGGCTTATTTTCAGGTGTAATTGCGGGCTTATTTTGCCACGTATTGCGCTTAATACGCGTCGAGATGCACGCTGCAATTACGGTAAGCCATAGCTCTCATACAGAACTATGGATTACGCCATGCGTACAATACGATTGTATTGTACGTGCAGGGAGATAAGAGACATGTCAATTATTCACGGCGATTACTCGCTGCGAGTAATGCATGTCAATGGGGCCGGCGGACTGCCAGCCCCCATGTGCTTTGGGAATATGTGCTGATCAGCGCGACTCCCAAAACATCCACCGTATTACGGCGCGTACGGTACGCGCCGCAATAATGCCGTGTGAACATACCCTCTGGCAGCTCTGGTAAGATGCTTGCCCCCATAACCATATACATAAAACAGAATAAAAAAATCTACAGTGAGAAAATATATGGCTAAGAAGAAAAGAATATGTATCTTGTTTTAATTAGTAGGAAAAAAGGGCGATAGATTTTCTTTAACGATTTTAACTTGCTCCCATTGCTGCCTGGCTTATAGTGCAACATCCCATCTGACATAATTTTTGGTTACTTCACCAGAGGCCCAATGTTGTTGTAACCAGAAATGATTTTGTTGCTTTCAGTTACCATAACATTGGGCCTATGGTTTGGTTAACTAGAAGTGATGTTGGACAGGACATCGGACAGGAAGTAAAGCCGCATTGGGAGTATTGCTAAAAGAATTTTATAATCCTAAACCTAAATTAGTACTTCATATTGGATCTATTTTTTTTTTTCTGATTTTTGACAAAAAATAGTAACTAGTCATAGAGCTCCCATCTGACATATTTCAGTCCACCTACCTTTTTAAATTATGAAATTAGCTTTCTTTCAGGCTCATGTACTGTTTTAGGCTGCTATTTTAAGATGACAGAGGGACCCCTTACCATGTTGTTGCACAGTTGGCGCATATGGGGTATGCACCCCTGTTCCAACACCCTGTGCCTATTCTTTACTCCTTTTCCAGATCATTGTTAAATGGAGGCTATTTTACAATCACTGTTTTCAAGAGCTCCAGCAAGGTTTTAAAAGCTGACAGGCAATGGAACGTAGCACAGCATAGCCATGATTTATAGATGTAATCAAGCACTTAAAAACCCTATTACTGTTGTGCTGCGCTTATCATGATAATAAGAAGCTGCAGCTAAGGCACTGACCTATGAAACCGTATACCCAGTTATGCCATCAGCCTAAATCTGTGTAACCTGTTTTATCCGATGACCTAGCAACATGACACAGTGTCGTGTTTGCATTAGCAGCCACTTTCCTACACAAAAGACACACAGTGAATAAAGGAAATTTACAACCAAAGCAGAAAGCCAAACCTCTAATTGTCTGAAAATCCTGCTGGTTAAGATACATGATTATCCATAATCATTTAATGAAGGAGAACTGTCTAGGTCCACATGTAGCTGTAGAATCATGAGAATTGTAGGGCGGTGGCAAAATGTTGCTGCTCTTGGTAATGGCCATGTTATGACCCAAAGGGTAGGGTCAGACGGTCCAGTAGTGTGGCTGAAATGCTTGAGTTGGCCTATAAAACCGAGATATTGACAGAAAACGGGACCAGCGTTTGTTAGCCACGTACAGGCGTAGTTTCATAGCTACCAGACTGTCTTACCCTTTCATAAAGGTCATGCAATTATATCTCAGGTGGAGAACACTGGGGCTTATTTATCAATATGATCTAACTCTTAAACGGAGTGCATTGTTAGACTGTCTAGACTAAGTTTAAACTGTCCATCATCGTGGTGATAAATCTGGCACATGTTAGAATGGTCTAGTCTAACTTTACACCTTTTATTATTTGGCTTACTTTATGCCACTTAAGGGGAGGAACCAATAAATTGGTCGGTGAGAGGGTTTTCTTGCCATTCAGACCTCACTGACTGTTTTGGATAAAGCAAAGGCTTATGGGAAAAGAGCTGAGGATCTCCACAGTGCTCTCTATTGGATGTAGTTATCCTCAGTTCACATGTAGCTCACAGGAGCCTAGAAATGTGAAAGGGATTTGAGCCAAACCAGTTAAGTTCAACAACAGACAGCTGTTTCGGGGTATTTGCCCCTCGTCAGTGCAGTGTAGAACTTACTGGTTGGCTGGGGTGAGAGGCAAGAGTGGCTTTGAAAGGGGAAAGATCTCTCCTTGAGGAGAGGAAGCAATAAATTGGTTGGTGTGAGGGTTTACTTGTCATTCATTTATGCCACTTACTGCACCAAAATTTTGGCCCATTTTTTGGCGCATGGTGTTTCACACTAGCCATGCCCCATTTCCATAAATCCACATCCACCCTTTTTGTCAGACAAGGCGCAGAAGTGTCTAAAACTGCCTTGAATGTGCCCCACTTTCATCTTGGCTCGATTTCTGATTGGCTCGATTGAGAGGTAAAAGATAGCATAGGACTGCCCTATCTGAGATCACGTTGAAAGTCGTGGGCAGCTTAAACATCTTTTGATCAAAATATGCGAACCGAGAATCTCAGAGTTTTTTCATGTGTGATAGATAGCATAAATGCTTCTTTAGGGATTTCCACGTAATGTATTGTCCACTTTCATCTTATCTCATAAAGTGTTGATCCCGCTGCTCCTTGTACATGGCTAATCTATAGATAACAAATCGGCAGCACATGGCCAAACCATTCTAACACTCGGATCCACACGTGTCTAACATAGGAAAAACAGTGTAGTACCGTGTGCAGTGATGGAGTAACCATCTGTGCCACCTGCACAGCTACCCTGTAGGCATGAGATATCATGGTCATCCTAAAACAGCTTCCAACGGTATGTAAGATTACAAGTAGATTAATGAACTAATGAATTTCATACCTCCAAAATTACTAGTGGATTTTTTGGAATCTAAAATGCGCTTTCAGGGATCAATGGTTTCCCCTTGATATTGCATGAGTGCCCAGGAGCTCTCCACTTTCTGTGTCCAACCCTTTCGTTCGGTGCTCTCCTTAAGGAGAGATCTTCCCTTCCTGAGCTACTCGATGCCTCCCACACAGCCAGCCAGTATCTTCTCTACTCTGCACTGAAGAGGGACAAAAATCCCGAAACAGCGTTGTCTGTAGATGAGAGATACTGGCTTGGCTAAAAAATCCTTTTTGCTTTCTCAAGACTCGGTGGGTCAAAAGCAAATTGAGGATTTGTTACAACCAACAGAGGGCGCTGTGGGCTTCTCAGCCCCTTTCCCATAATGCCTTGTGATATGCAGATGCTAAGTAGAGGGTGAAAGGCAAAACAAAAACTCTACAAGCCGTTCGTTCGGTGCTTTCCTTAAGGATAGATCTTCCCTTCCTGAGCAACCCTAGTTTGGAATATAAATGATCCAGTCTGCATATGTGTAATTATGTTTGCACAAGTTCTCGTCACACCAGCTTGTGCACTTATGACTCACTGTGTGGAGTAATTTTCTGTTGTCTCTTAGTTGACACTTTTGTCATATGTCAAAAACACACAAGCATGTACAGGCATTGGAAACCCTGAGCGAATGGGCTAATCTATGTCAGGGGTCTCTTGCACTGTGTTAAGGAATTTTCTTCAAACAAGGGTTGTTTCCAAGCCAGGTGTACAAACCTGTTTGTTTAAAACTCTCCCAATTCTCTAAAACAGTAGACGTCCTAGACATTTGCTGTTCCCTTACTGTTCTTAAAGCACACTATATGGTATTCTTTACATTGTTGAAAGTAATATCATATTAACATGGTCGCTTAGAGGCCAGACCGTCTCATTATCATTAGACCTATGATGATGACCGTGTATGATTGTTTGTAGAGACAACTAATTTTACAATATCATTAAAATAAAACCTTTTTAACCACTACTTTTTTTACAACCTTCATTTTAGGCTATGTTCACAGGACGAGTACTTCAACACGGAATCCACATGGTAGTAAACCATTCCCATTGACATCAATAGAAAATATGTTTGTAGCTCATACAACGCGTATTATTGCCAGTTGGTTTTTCGCCGTAAAAAACTTAGAACATGTTTATTCTTTGGTAGGATTGCATTCATAAAACACGTGGAAATGTATTATTGATGTCAGTGGGGATGGCTAAAAACCTAGTGTAAAACACGACTAAAACATTTGTATATGGTTTTTAGTAGCATTTGTAGCACGTAGAAATTAATGAGACTTGTTTCTAACTGTGAACCACAAGTAAAAAAAATGACCCTAAATCCACATGTAATATCAAGGATATAACAAGTAAATTTTACTCATTATCGGGACATACCCTTATGCTTAAAAGTGTCTCTTGTAACAATCCTTAATATTGTAAATTTATTGTGATCATTTACAATCACAGTGGTTACCACTTACTGAAAACAGTTGGACTCATTTATCAAAACTGTGTATGTGTATACCTACATGTGTATATATGTGTATATATATGTATATATGTATATATATATTTATATATACATATAAATATATATATACATTATATATATATATATAGATATATATATATTATTGAGAGGGAGAAAGTCAACAATTTGTGCTTGGTGCTTCTGGAATGACGTAGATATGTTCAGTTTAAACTTGAAAAAATATGTACTACGATTTATCCTACAATTGCTTCTTTCCTTCTTTTAAAGTTTCTTATGCAGAGGAGAACACATTGGGGAAGATTTTTTAATACTGGCTTAAGTCAAATTAAAAGATCTAGGCTGAAGATGTGGCAAATATATCACTGATATGTACATTGTTTGATACATATGGCACATCCTCTTCTTCATGTCACCTATTTAATGGTATTCTGGTATTCTTTAAGGCCTCGTTCACACGGCTCATTTGGGCGCGGATTGGAGCCGTACTGCGCGCCGTATTTGCGCTGCAGTACGGCTCCAATCCGTCCCAGTAACTATGGTAATCCACAGTTCTCATAGAGAACTATGGATTCCGTCTCTCCTCCCCGCCCGGCAGATTCGGAGAAAGTGACATGTGAATTATTTACGGCGAGTACGCGTCGTAGATAATGACAGTCTATGGGGCCGGTGAGCTGTCGGCCTCCCGCCCCGCCCCGCCCCGCCCCGCTGCACGGCTGCCGGCGTAATTGCGGGGCGAAATCCGTCCCCGCAATTACGCTGGCAATAAGCCGTGTCAACATTGCCTAAAGCTCCTTCCTGCTTAAATTTTGCATAGCGTTTTTTTTGTGGGGAGTAGGGATCGCATATATTTTTTTTTTTTAGCCTTCATGTATTTTTTTCATACAGTGTTTGTAGCATTTTTATTAAAAAAGTGGTTATTTGTACATCTATTTTTTTCAAGTTTTTTCTGCTGCATTTTTCCCCATCGCAAGTCACATGATCCATCAGATGTTTTGCAATGTGGAATAATACTGCAAAAAGCAGACACCAAAAATGCAACTCCCATGCACATATATCTTTTTTTGGTGCAGAAAACAAAAACAATAGAGGTTTACAGGGAGAAAAATGCTACAACCTGTTTGTAAAAATGCTACACCTACAGCACTCTGCATTTCCAAAAGACTGCTATTTACTCAAAAAACACACCCAAAGTGCAAATGTAAAAAAGAAAAACATAATAAAAGCTACAAAGAAAAAGCAATGAGTACTGACTTCTATCTAACAATATGGCCACTTGTGAAAAAAAAAACATTTTAAAAAATGTCTGCGTTTTAAGTAGCATTGTTTCCAAAACTGCAATGTGTGATACCGCCGTAAGTCTGGCACATTTTAGGTGTCCCAAGAGCTGTGCCTATATTCTAAGTATACATGGCATGGCAAGTGTTTTGCAAACTATTTTATTTGGAGCAGAAACGAAGCAACTATGTTAAGAAATGGGTCCTATTGTTCCTGAAGGCAAAGGCATTCTTTATCATGTTCACTAATTAGTGACACACATCACAGATAACCATTGTTACCCAGGGTGGAAAGTGAATGTATAAAAGCAAATTACAAAACGACTGCTACAAAGGACGGTTTGTTGAAAATGTAACTTCAAAACCAAAATACAAAAAAAATGACATCAGAAGACGCAAATCACGTCCATTTATCTAATATGTGTATTTCATCTGGTTATCCATTTACTACTACACATAAGAGGAAGCCCCTGCTGAGCGTTATTCAAGTCCACACACTAGGTAGAAAGATTGCGAGGGGCACAGTGGCTTCTGACTTGGTGATCAACCAGCAAGATATAAAGGGGTTGTAGGGGATAAAAAAAAACATGACTGTTTTGTTCAGGAATAGCATCACTTTTGTCCATTGGCTGTGTCTGGTATTGCAGCCAAGTCCCATTCAATTGAATGTTCCTAAGCTGGAATATCGCATACAGCCATTAGGAACCAAGGGTGAGGTTTCATCCATCAAATTAATCGCTTGTAAAACTTGGAGCAGAGACATAACTTGAAGCTCCAGAATGGCTCCACACGACAGTGTCAAAATACCGGTCAAATTCTGTCTTAAAGGGAATGTGTCATCAAAAAATTAGTCATTGTTTATGTATTAAATGTTTTTATGTTAAACACATTTTTTAGGATTTTTGGTTGCTTTTTTTTTTACATTTCCATATCACTTTCAATATTTTTTAATAATTCTTGCAGTTTTCACTTTGGCCACTTTACAGTAGTTTCATGCGCATAGGAGACTTAAGACTGACTCAGTCTCATTGACTTCTATAGGAGAGTTTTCTAGTCAAGCTCTGTGACCTGGGAGGAAGTCACTGTGCAGGGAAGTGAAAGAGTGAACTGTGACTATCACCTCTTGTGGCTGGTGGATCCTGTGTTATCTATTCACACTGGTGTCTCCTTTCAGTTTGACCCTCTTTGTGCTGATAATGAGCAGACAACTGAGAATCTTTCTCTACAGAACAGGAAGTGTCAGACTATTATTAGGCTAAGTGGCCAAAGTGAAAGCTGCAGGACTTAAGAGTTATTAAAAAAAATATTGAATGTGATATGGAAAATTAAAGAAAACAACCAAAAATTCCTAAAAAATGTGTTTAACATAAAAATGGGACTTAAACAATGAATCACTTTTTGATGACACATTCCCTTTAAGAATCCGGATGGCATATTGTCGTCTTTTGCATGGTTTTGGGGGACGGTTCTGTCCGCGGTTTGCGGATTCGCTGTCCCCCTCAACTATTCAAATACACATCTTCCACCAGAAAACTGGGCGGAAGATTGTGCATGTTGAAAGTTTTTCGGAACACTGGTGGTGTAAAAAACTGTCTGGCAGAAAATCCGTCCCGTGTGGACTACTGAGCGGATTTTCTATTAAAGTCCATGTGGATGGTTGCAGTTCGGTTTTCATATCTGAAAACCGTCTGACAAGATATCCAAAATCTGTGCTGTGTGGACTGACCCTTGCAGTTCCCCCGACCTACCGTGTGTCATAGTATTAGTATTATAATACTTTTGTTGCCTTATGAGGCAAATGCGCGTTTAAACCTTGTCAAAGGGATGACTGCTGCCTGTGTACCCCCTATAGCTCCAACCTGAAAGGGAGCATCGCTTAACATGTAAGCCTTTGTCATATGTTTATGCAACATTAATATAATACTGTATATCATTTGAAACCAAGAAACACAAGACAGCACGGTGGTTCAGTGATTAGCACTGTTGTCCTGGGTTTAAATCCCACCAACATCTCGGAAGGAGATTTTTATGTTCTCCTTGTGTTTTCAGGGTTTTTCTCTGGGTACCGAAAGCTTTATGTGGAATTTAGACTGTAAGCCCCAATGAAGACGATCTCTGTACAGCGCTGTGGAATAGACAGTAAGGCTATGTCTCCACAACAATGTTGTCCAAAATCTGGTTTGCACTAAAACCTGTGGTCGGTTTTGGGATTTGCCACGTACATTGAATGTATGAGAATCCGACGGCAATCCGGTGGAAGATCTAACAAGTTTGAAAATCTGCTGGAATCCGGTGGATTTCAAATGCTGACCGGAAGAAAAGTGCGCTGTGTAGACTACAGCACAGATTTTTATTGCTGTCTATTGGGCACTGGTTAAAGTCGGATTTTCAGCAGGTTCTAAATACTGAATCTGCCTAAAATCCGACCAAATACTGGTGCTGTGTAGACATAGCCTAAAGGCACTATATAAATGAATAAAATAATAGTGAAGAGAACTGTACAATGTATCTGTTCATTATTAGCAGACGTTTAACCTTTCTGCTCTGAACATGTAATCAGGGGAGTAGCTATAGGGGGTGCAGAGGTAGCAGTCGCCCCTGCAGCCTGAGGGGGCCAAAAGCTCTTCTGTCACATAGGAAGACACCAGTATTATAATTAGCACATAATAGTTGGGGGGCCCGATTTAACTGTTTGCTTTGGGGCCCAAGAGCTGTGTCAAGAATGACAAAACTATTCCACCACGTTTGGATACCTAGAAGCACTTTTATGAAAATTTTCCCTAAGCTCACATCTTTATTTTAGAGCGAGTACATTAAAATGCAAGTCACTGCATTCACCTTATCTCCATTCTGCGCAGCACATTTACATTAAGATGTTTACATTGAAAGCAATTGAGCAAGTTGATGCTTAGGCATTATTGCTGACTTCATTTCTGGAAAATTGGCTTATTTGAGAGTTTTCTGCTCCACTGCTGCCAATTTTGCTCAGCGCTCTCTCCTGGTCTCTGGAGCAGTGACAGGGTTGTAGTGGTCAGACTTGCAGGCTGATTGAAATCTTTCCCTAGGCTGCATACAGCTTTCTCCTCACCTGCTTTACCTATTCCTTTTATTTCTTATTATTTTATACTTTAACCAGTTGTAGGGTAACCGTTTTAGAGACCATGTGTGGATTGAAATTTGGGTTTTACATGCAGTTATAGAGGTGATTTAAGCATTAGGCTTGCTGTTGTATTTTACATGTGTATCCTATAATAGAGTTTGCTTTAAAGGAGTTACAGTAATATGTTCTTCGCATACTGTTGTCCTTATAACAATAAAATAAGCTGATTCTCGCCTCTCTGCTCATCTTGAATCATGTGTTGACGCCATTCCTTTCCCGCATTATTGGCTCTGGCTATATGGTAAGTCTATGCTGCAGCCAATCAGCGGCTGCAGCATTAGTGTCCCTTTCGGATGGAGCCAGTAGAGTGGCAGAGAGGGAGGACTGTGGCAGCGCTGAAGGTGAGAACAGAGGTCAGTATAAGTTTTCTTTTATTCTATATATGCTAAGAAAGTTTATTTAAATAAAGCAGACAAACCCTCTAAGTTGGTTTTCATAACAGACTACAGCTTCGTATTGTGCATTCTTACATTTGAGAATCCCGGGACAGTATCCATTGACAAGACACTTCCATTGTCTTCCAAGGTAGAATAAGCCTTAGAATATATTTATTTTAGTGGAACGTACAGGGCAATACATCTCCACATACTGGCATGATGCATCTCCCTAATGAGATACCTAACCCCTTTTGACCCACTCGTTGGTCCTAACCAAGCCAACGAGTAATTGTACTCTGCTCTGATGAGGGGCAAACAACCCAAAACAGCTCTATGCAGATGAACAAACTGACATGGCAAATGACAAGGTCCAGTGAGTTGGTGTGACTACATCCAATGGAGGGCAGTTAGAGTTCCAGCTTTTTTCCCATATGACTTTTAGAACATTAACATTTTAGTGGAGAGCATAAGGCATTTGTTCTCCACACACAGACATGGTACCTCTGCCTATTGATATACCTTACCCATTTTAAGGTCGAACAGCAAAAGTTGCACCTTTTTGAATTTCTTGTATGAGGCTTCTAAAGTCACCAATGTCATTTGTATGTCAGTTACAAGTATATTTTCTCTTGCCTAAGAAATCTGCCTGTCTTATGGGGGTTTAATGCAGCTGCACTACAACTAATTTCAATATTATGTTCTATGGAATACACAGACTGGCTGTAGAATACTTATCAAAAACTGAAGTAGCGCAGTGTGGTTTTTATCTTTAACCTTCCTTATGAAGGTTAACTAAGGTTAGAAGGTTGTGACATATATCTAGTATATGCCAACACTTGCTCATCTGTGGGGGTCCAACTGATACAGTCCTTACCAAGAATGATAAGGGTTTACTCCTGGGGTGTTAGAAAGGTATTTTCCACCCAGAGTGGTGAATTATGATTTCTGACTAAAGATGCAGCACCAAGTGTACAGTTTGATGTAGGAAAACAGTAGTTTAGAGATAATATGATGTGTTTGGGACTTCAGGTTGAGCCATAATATATTATGACTTTCTAAGGGACTGTGTTTTTCAACTTTCAACATAACAATCCTATGCAAAAATCAAGGCCCATAAAGGCTTGACATTTTCAAGGCCCATAAAAGGCTTGACATTTTCCACACCACAACATCTTTTGGCTAATTTCTAACAATGACTACCAGCCAGAGCTTATCACCCAATACCAGAGCTCAACCTGGATTCCAATATTTTTGATTGAGATCTTTCACCATATTGAATATTTATCCATTTGATTTTGCTTATTATTTTTAGACAACTACAAAAACATTTTTAAGGTGTGTTTTATGACTCACTTTAAAGTACACATATTTTAGAATGTAGCCTTGACCAACAAAAACTTTTCAACAGTTGGGGCTGTAAAATTGAGACAAGTCATGACTGATGGACAAGTTGACCTTATCTTTACAAGTGACTGCAGAAAATATTCAGTTGTAATTTTTAGCTAATTATTTTTATAATTGGCTGTTTTGTTTGCTTAGTTGCAGTGGTTAACAAGACCTAGTTTGTCTATCCATACTTTCTTATGCAAAGCTGGTGAGGCTGAGTGAGAGAAGTACATAAGAAAACCAAAAGGATTTAATTAGATTACCTTATGGTGGAGCTTATGTGAAGAGACTAGCCTCAGGATGCATTTATGGGGGCAGTGATTGGTGGGGTGGAGCAGCTGGAGAAAGTCACTATAAATGTGTCATTAGGTGAATGTACCTGCAGTGTAATAGATGGTGAAAGTACAATATGGAAAAGTAGGTGTTAAAATGTATTCTCCTGAGTGCATTTTGCCCATACTGACCATGTTTTATTACAAGTATGATATTATTTCTATATTGTCTCCCGTGATACAAAAAACTAATTTTGTGTCTTCCTTCTATACTGCAGACCTACAGTACAGCAATTAACACTTCACTTTTCCTACAAGATCGAGCTGTGTGGACACAATTCCCATTTGTCTTTTGAACAGTACATTTACAGCAGTTACTTTTGTTGCATGTTTCCGGCACAAAATATTTTTTGCATTGTGATCAACATTTCTTAAATCATTTTTACCAGAAATGTCAGAACAATATGAAAAACATCTGAAACTTCTCCGATACAACTGACACAAATACGCGCTCATCTTAAAAGTCTGAATTCCAAAAATTCCCAACAGAGAAACATTTTATGAGTCCAATTTTATGTTTTTACCTAAGTAGAATTGTTCTAGACTCTGTCTGCCAGAGAGGGTCATGGTACTCAAGTTACATGGTTCAACAGTCGAGAGACTGTCCTGGTCATGCATGACATTTATTGCAGTGTGAACACCTCAGTAATACAGTGTCTTATGGAGGCCACAAGAGTTTCGACAGGGAGACCATACAAGTATGTGGTGCAGCACCATAGAAGCTTCCTGTGTAAAGCTCTGAGCAGAGCATAAGACTTAAAAACTTGTTAACCCTATATGATAACCCTAAACATTACAGTAGTTTATAATCCAGAAATTACATGTACATTGATACATATTGATTATAAGAAACCAGCTATGGTGAATACATTCACAACAATAATACTGACTTGTTTGTGCCTAAACAAAGCTTGTTACTGTCATTAAATTTACCAAACTTGTAAAACTCTTTAACATTTTCTATAGATCATTTACGCTCAGGACTACAGTGGGGAAAATAAGTATTTGATACACTGGCGATATTGCAAGTTTTCCAACCTACAAAGAATGGAGAGATCTAATTTCTATAATAGGTGCACTTCAACTGTGAGAGACAGAATCTAAAAAAATCCAGAAAATCACATTGTAAGATTTTTAAATAACTAATTTCCATTTTATTGCATGAAATAAGTATTTGATCACCTACCAACCAGCAAGAATTCTGGCTCTCACAGACCTGTTAGTTTTTCTTTAAGAAGTCCTCCTACTCTGCACTCATTACCTGTATTAATTGCACCTGTTGAACTTGTTACCTGTATAAAAGACACCTGTCAACACAATCGATGACACTCCAAACTCTCAATTATGGCCTAGACCAAAGAGCTGTCTAAGGACACCAGGGCCAAAATTGTAGACCTGCAAGAGGCTGGGATGGGCTACAGGACAATAGACAAGCAGCTTGATGAAAAGGGAACAACTGTTGGTGCAATTATTAGAAAATGGAACAAACACAAGATGACTGTCAATCTTCCTCGATCTGGGGCTCCATGCAAGATCTCGCCTTGTGGTGTAAGAATGATTCTGAGAAAGGTCAGGAATCGGCCCAGGACTACATTGGAGGACCTGGGCCATGATCTGAATAGAACTGGGACCACAGTTTCAAAGATTAACATTAGTAACACAACTACACCGCCATGGATTAAAATCCCATAGGGCACACAACGTCCCCCTGCTCAGGACAGCACATTTCCAGGCCCATTTGAAGTTTACCAATGACCATCTGGATGATCCAGAGGAGGCGGGAGAAGGTCATGTGGTCAGATGAGACGAGAATAGAACTTTTTGGTAAGAACTCCACTCGCTGTGTTTCGAGGAAGAAGAAGGATGAGCACAACCCAAAGAACACCGTCCAAACCATAAAGCATGAGGATGGAAACATCATACTGTGATGGTGCTTTTCTGCAAAGGGGACAGTACAACTGCTCCATATTGAAGGACGGATGGATGGGACCATGTATCGTGAGATTTTGCCCCAACAACCTCCTTCCTCCAGAAAGAGCATTGAAGATGGGTTGTGGCTAGGTCTTTCAGCAGAACAATGACCCAAAACACACAGCCAGGGCAAATAGGGAGTGGCTCCATAAGAAGCATTTCAAAGTCCTGTAGTGAGCTAGCCAGTCTCCAGACCTGGACCCATTTGAAAATCTTTGGGGGGACCTGAAAGATCTGGAGAAGATCTGTATGGAGGAGTGGGCCAAAATTCTGCTGCAGTGTGTGCAAACAAAGGTTTCTGTACCAAATATTAAGTTCTTTTTTACTACTGTATAAAATACTTATTTCATGCTATAAAATTAATTATTTAAAAATCATGCAATGTGATTTTCTGGATTCTGTCTCTCACAGTTGAATTGTACCTATAATAACAATGCAGACCTCCCTATTCTTTGTATGTGTATTGAAAAATGTAACATTGCACCAATAGGTTTCTGTTTGGTTTGACAGTAGTGTAGCCAAACTTGTCAAAATATATTTGGGAATTGGAATGTGCTGAACCTGAATCCTGTTAAACCCTAACCGTACTCTAACTCTAAACTCCACCTGGGCTTAGAGATGGAGTTGAGGGACTAATAGGTTTAGGATTAGGTTTTTACAGTGAATTCCACCAAGATTTGATTCAGGCTTATATTAGGATTAAATTGTAACCAGAATCTTAAGCACAAGCAGGTTCTGAGTGGTCTCTGAGGGGAGTAGTTGAGACGGAGTTGGACTTGGTGGGTCCCCGACCACGGCAGGCCTCAGGCTGCTTTTCAGAAAGAGAGGTTGAGTGCAAGAGTAATATGCGATATGTGCACTCATGTGGGATAGCTGTAGGATGGGTCAAAAGAATCAACTCCACTGGTGGGCCCCAGGTACCCCAGTACGACATTAAGCACAACATCAATAAAATGAAAGTGGCACACTTAGTACAGTTGTCATCAAAATGTAGCATTTGCTTACTTAGCATTGACATTTGAGAATGCAGCTGACGCCCCTGTGCTCAGGTGAGAAAAGTGATTAAAATAGATAGTACATACGATATGTTGAAGATTGTTGAGTCCAGCACTGAAGAAAAATCCATTGTTTAAAACTTCACATTTATTAAAGTATCATGATAAAGAGGTGTTCATGACATCTTGCAGTACAAAAGTAGATGGCAAACGCGTTTCGGGCAATCTGCCCTTAATCATTGCTTACACTAGACTCATGTTGTTTAAAACCACATACTGGGCCCTGGATAGGCCAAAAAGAATCACATATGACATCATCAAAGGTCTTACTTCTCACTGCCACTTCATTGCATCCTAAAATAACACATGATTTCATGTAGCACATAGAAAAATCCTACATCTACTCCGGCAACGCTAACACAATGACATAAATAAAAAACATGATCACCCAAATTATTCTAATATGAAAGCTATATAAGAGAACACAGTAAACATTAGAAAAACTAAGGGCAACATGTCCCAACACGCCAACACCAGTTTTTTGTTCTATTTTGCGGCAAACCCACTTTTTACGCCATATTCTTGTTGTAAATAAACTGTCATACACTACAACTAGACGCATTATACGCCGGGAACGACACTCTGTAATGCGCCTAAATATGGTGCACTGTGCGCCCCAGTCGCGAAATGTGCCTATTGAGGCGCCTTACATATGTTATGCGCCCCGTCGGGCAATGAGCCTCAATAGACGCATACCATTTACTACCAATGATATGCTATGTGCCGAGTGTTGTGCAATGCGCCCTTTGTTGATGCAATGTGCCCTTTTTTGATACAATGCCCCCTTTTTGATGCAATGCGCCTTTTTTGATACAATGCGGCCATTTTAATACAATGCCCCCTTTTTTTGATGCAATGCCCCCTTTTTTGATACGATGCACCCTTTTTTGATACGATGCCCCCTTTTTTGATGCAATGCCCCCTTTTTTGATGCAGTGCCTACTTTTTTTATACGATGTGCCATTTTAGGCGCATTAAGTAATCTATGCAAGATATACCTGACGCCAATTTTTAGAAAGTATCGGACTTTCAGGCGCACTTTACACTGATTTAATGCGCCTAAAACTGGCATAGATACGCCACTTTTCAGACATGTCGCCCTAAATGTATGGAAAGTTAAACGTATGCATCATACCGTATGTTACCTGCTGCGCAATTACTCCCCCTTGGGAACAAGTTTCACTACATATGTGTGAATGGATACAAGCATATGACAAATATCTACTGGATGTCGGAATCTGAATATTGATACAGTACATGCACGCAAATGTTAATATACGATGCTTCCAGCGCTTCCCTATCAGTCTGAGGGAAGCAACATAAAGGGGACATGTATACATTGCAACATGGTATATGGAAAAGGTGTAACCCCTGCAGCATCCAAATAAAGTACACTATTGAGACAGACCTATAATTTAATGTGTATAGGTATGGATGTTATAAATATTCTAGTTATTATACCGTTCATACTATATATATCAATGTATACAGGGGTATGTGCTGTTATGGTTGTAAGCTACGGGTATTATCGGAATTGATATGCCCAAAATATGTTAAAGATATTAAGTGTTAAACATGTTGACATAATTCATACCTGTATCAATATATGTGTACTATATCATTCTTGTAGTTTAACACTTTAGGGTATCTGGTAACAACATGAAGGTTCCAGTATGCCTCCCGTTTAAATAATAAGGCCTTTCAATCTCCCCCTCTCAGGGGTTTTAACTATCTCTATGCCAGAAGAACGGAGCATTGTGATATTAGCCAGATGTATGTCCCTAAAATGTTTGGAAGAGTCCGATACATTTAGCACATTTTGGTGTGTGATGTCGTATATATGTTCAGCTATACGGACACGCAATCTCCTAGTCGTGCAACCTACAGTATATAGTTTTTTATGTCTCATATTGAATGCAATATACCACACACTCCGCATCACAATTAATGTAGGTCTCAATTTTATGTGTATACGGATAACAGACAGTACTAAAGTCTACCACTTTCTTACTGTACTTGCAAACAGAACATCTTCCATGTCCACACATATAGTTCCCCTTAACTCTAGGCAGCCATGCTTTCTAGTGCTGCTTCTGAATAAACTGGGTGAAAGACGTGAACCCAGTGATCGTCCTCTTCTGTGTATAAATTTACACCCACCTCTGAGAAGATCCAACAATGCTGGATCCTGATGGAAAATCGATAAATTTCTTCATACAATACGTAATACCTGCGAATATTGTTAATTGTAATTGGTGGAAAAAATTACTGTCTTTTCATTCATTTCATCTTCATGATGTTTTTTCAAGAGTTCATTCCTTTTTTTGTCAACCATTGTTTTGGCCTTTTGCATTGTCCAATTGGGAAATTGTCTCTGTTTCAGCCTATCAATGGATTCCAGTGCCTGGGTTTTGAACTTCTGAGGATCTGTACATGCCCTCTTAATGCGAGTCCTCATTGGAATGGACTTCACTGTGTGAGCTGGATGGCAACTTCTCGCATGAAGTATAGTATTGCCATCTGTCTCTTTCCTGTGTAATTCACACTCCACCGTGCCCGTACTAATGTGGCCTGTTAGTTTTATGTCAAGGAATGTGATACTGGTTTTGTCACTGTGGTGTGTAAATATCAAATTCACATCATTTTAATTTACATATGAGACAAAATCCGCAATATAATTCGGTTCTGCTCTCCACATGACTAAGGTATCATCTATAAACCTTCCATATGACTGTATACACTGCAGGAACGGATTATTCATGGAATATATATAAACTTCTCCTCCCACCAAGCCATGTACAGATTGGCTAATGAAGGTGAGAATTTCGCGTCCATGGGGGTTCCTTTTATTTGTAGATAATAATCTCCGTCGAAGGAGAAGTAGTTATGTTTTAACAAATATTTCACTGATTCCAGTATAAATTCACTCAGTTCCTCAGTGTACTCACTGTATGTGTATAGATGGTAAGCCAAGGTGACTATCGCCATTTCATGGGATGTACATGAATACAGTGCTGTGACATCACAGGTTAACCAGTGCAATTTTCCCTTCCATTCAAAACTGTTGAACATAGACAGGACTTGTTTTGAGTCCTGTATATAACCTGGGACCCTGGAAACCAAGGGTTGTAGTAGTGCATCCACCCATGCACATAAAGGTTCATTCAATAAGCCTATGCCCGATATAATTGGTCTCAAAGGAGGGAATGTGATTGATTTGTGGATCTTCGGAAGTCCATGGAAAATCGGTTAGAAGTGTACAAAAGTTTGGACACATTATCCTCAAAGATCCCAAGATTCACTCCCTCCATGATGAGATGGTTCAAAATCCCCATGAAAGCTTTAGTTGGATTTTCTTGCAGTTTTCTATATGTGGTTACATCCTGTAAAATGAATAAATTCAGGTCTCTGCACATCTTTTTATTTAATATCACAATTTTACCACCTATCAGAATATATATAACCATTTGTTCATTTTTATTTGGAGATTCTATGACTTTGCTTTGTGTCATGTTTAAATTATTTTACTGTTTCTGTGCAATTATGGTAGATTCCTGATGTAACTTTTGGAGTTCTTTTTCCACTGTTTCTTGAAATCTATCAATTATTTCATTTCTGGCTTTCCATGGATAAAGCTTTTGAAATCTGTTTTTTCACTTTCCCTCTCTATATGTGTCTTTGTGTCTGTCCTATACTTTTCTTCTCAAGGTGTTGCAAATTCAGCATACGGAGATACTTGCTCCGTAAACAATTTAATGATTTTTATAAAATACATTTCAAGGGTGAAGATACGTTGAATACGTAGTGAGAGCTACCGTAGGGGGTGACATGGATACAGCTACAAATTAATTTATTAGTAGATCGTTTACGGAGCAAGTATCTCTGTTGAGTTTGCAACAACTTGAGAAGAAAAGTATAGGACAGACACAAAGACACATATATAGGGCGAAAGTGGAAAAACAAAATTTAGAGTTTTGTCCTTGAAAATCCAGAAACAAGATAATTGATAGAGTTCAAGAAACAGTGGAAAGAGAACTCCAAAGGTCACATCAGGAATCTACCATAATTGCACAGAAACAAAAAAATAATTTAAGCATGACACAAAGGAAAGCCATAGAATCTCTGAATAAAAATGAATAAATGGGTATATGCATGTCTGAAAAAGGCGGTAAAATTGTCACATCAGGAATCTACCATAATTGCACAGAAACAAAAAAATAATTTAAGCATGACACAAAGGAAAGCCATAGAATCTCTGAATAAAAATGAATAAATGGGTATATGCATGTCTGAAAAAGGCGGTAAAATTGACATATTAAATAAAAAGAGAGACCTGGATTTAGTCATTTTACAGGATGTAACCACATATAGAATGCTGCAAGAAAATCCAGCTGAAGCTTTCATGGGGATTTTGAGCCATCTCAAAATGGAGGGAGTGAATCTTGGGATCTTTGAGGATAATGTGTCAAAATTTTGTACTATTCTAACCCAGTAGTGCCGATTTTCCATGGACTTCCGAAGATCCATAAATCAATCACATTCCCTCCTTTGAGACCAATTATATCAGGCATAGACTCATTAAATGAACATTTATGTGCATGGGTGGATGCACAACTACAACCCTTGGTGTCCATGGTCCTGGGTTACATACAGGACTCAAAACAAGTCCTGTCTATGTTCAACAGTTTTGAAAGGAAGGGAGAATTCCTCTGCTTAACCTGTGATGTCACAGCACTGTATTCATGTACACCAAATGAAATGGCGATAGTTACCTTGGCTTACCATCTATACACATACAATGAGTACAATGAGGAACTCAGGGAATTTATACTGAAATCAGTGAAATATTTGTTAAAACATAACTATTTCTCCAACGATGATTATTATCTACAACTAAAGGAGCCCCCATGGCTGCAAAATTCTCACCTTCATTAGTCAATCTGTACATGGCTTGGTGGGTGGAGAAGTTTATATATTCCATGAATAATCCGTTCCTGCAGTGTATACAGTCGTATGGAAGGTTTATAGATGATGCCTTAGTCGTGTGGAGAGGAGAACCGAATTATATTGCAGATTTTGTCTCATACGTAAATGAAAATTATGTGAATTTGATATTTACCCACCACACTGACAAAACCAGTATCACATTCCTTGACATAAAACTAACAGGCCACATTAGTACAGGCACGGTGGAGTGTGAATTACACAGGAAAGAGACAGATGGCAATACTATACTTCACGCGAGAAGTTGCCATCCAGCTCTCATAGCGAAGGCCATTCAAGGGATGAACTCTTGAAAAAACGTCATGAAGATGAAATGAAAGAAAAGATAGTGATTTTTTCCACCAATTACAATTAACAATATTCGCAGGTATTAAGTATTGTATTAAGAAATGTATCCATTTTCCATCGGGATCCAGCATTGTCGGATCTTCTCAGTGGTGGGTGTAAATTTATACACAGAAGAGGACGATCACTGGGTTCACGTCTTTCACCCAGTTTATTCAGAAGCAGCACTAGAAAGCATGGCTGCCTAGAGTTAAGGGGAATTATATGTGTGGACATGGAAGATGTTCTGTTTGCAAATACAGTAAGAAAGTGTCAGACTTTAATACTGACTGTTATCAGTATACACATAAAATTGAGGCCTACATTAACTTTGATGCGGAGTATGTGGTAAATTGAATTCAATGTGAGACATAAAAAAATATATACTTTAGTTTGCACAACTAGGAAATTGCGCATCCATATAGCTGAACATATATACGACATCACAAACCAAAATGTGCTAAATGTATCGGACTCCTCCAAACATTTTAGGGACGTACATCATGGTAACATCACAATGCTCCGTTCTTCTGGCATAGAGACCGTTAGAACCCCTGAGAGGGGGGAGATCGAAAGGCCTTATTATTTAAACGGGAGGCATACTGGTTCCTTCATGTTGATACCAGATACCCTAAAGGGTTAAACTACAAGAGTGATTTAGTACATATATATTGATACAGGTATGAATTATGTCAACATGTTTAACACTTAGGGGCCGTTCACACGGCTTATTTCACTGCGGATTGGAGCTGTTCTGCGCGCCGGATTTGCGCTGCAGTACGGCTCCAATCCGTCGCAGTAATTATGGTAATCCACAGTTCTCATAGAGAACAGTGGATTCCGTCGCTCCTCCCCGCTCGGCGAATCCGCTGGGCGGAGAGAAAGTCACCTGCACATTATCCAGGCGCAATACGCGCAGTGGATAATGCAAGTCTATGGGGCCGGCGGGCCGCACCCCCGCCCCGCACCCGCCCCTTATTCAAGCCGGAATTGCGAGCGCAATCCGGCTAGCAATTACGGCTTGAATAAGCCGTGTGAACACGGCCTTAGGGCCACATGTATGAAAACAGTCTTTGTCTAAGACATTCTTTGTTGCATATAGCAACCAATCAGAGCTCCCCTCTCATTCTTCCAGAGCACTAAATGAAATGAAAGGGGAGCTCTGATTAGTTGCTATGGGCAACAAAGTGAGTTTTAGACCTTGACAGTTTTCATACATGTGGCTCTTAATATTTTTAACATATTTTGGGCGTATCAATTCCAATAATACCCGTAGCTTATAACTCTGTTTGGGTGCTGCAGGGGTTACACCTTTTCCATATACTGTGTTGCAATGTATACATGTCCCTTTGATGTTGCTTCCCTCAGACTGACAGGGAAGCGCTGGAAGTATCATAGATTAACATTTGCGTGCATGTACTGTATCAATATTCAGATTCCGACATCCAGTAGATGCTTGTAATATGCTTGTATCCATTCATTCATATGTAGTGAAGCTTGTTCCCAAGGGGGAATAATTGCACAGCAGGTAACATACGGTATGATGCATACGTTTAACTTTCCATACATTTAGTTTTTCTAATGTTTACTGTGTTCCTTATATATATCTTTCATACTAGAATAATTTGAGTGATCATATTTTTTTTAATTTATGTCAAGGGTGTTAGCATTGCCAGAGTAGAGGAAGGATACATGAAATCATGTGTTATTTTAGAATGCAATGAAGTGACAATGAGAAGTAGGACCTTTGATGATGTCACATGTGATTCTTTTTGGCCTATCCAGGGCCCAGTATGTGGTTTTAAACAAATGTAACGAGTCTAGTGTAAGCAACGATTAAGGGCAGATTGCCCGACACACGTTTGCCGTCTACTTTTGTACTGCAAGATGTCATGAACTCCTTTTTATCATGATACTTTAATAAATGTTAAGTTTTAGATAATGGATTTTCTTCAGTGCTGGACTCAACAATCTTCAACAAACAGGAATATTGGCGTCCCAGGGTCCTGGTGCCGTCTGTGCACTGAAGCCCATTAATTATATCCAGGTGAGCGGTCCACTTTTGTTTATTTTGTCAAAGTACATACGGTATGTCTGGAGAGAACACTGCTTCAAAACACCAAAAATAAAACTTGTTAACCATAAAATTCTCATTCATCTATGTATTGTATAGAATTTATTTCATTCATTTGCCAATGATTTACAAGGTGTGGATGTGCGTTTCCATTTCTTTCATTGTTTTAGTGTTCACAAAATGCATAATACAGGTTGGCTTGTTTTGTTAGTGCCAGAGGCATAAACACGGATGGGTATAGTTACATTTTAGATAATTGGCATTTTTGACATTCCACATAGAGTCTGAGCATGTGTCCTTCTTGTGTGATCGTTTGCATTGCATTGAATTTTTAGGTGTATGAGTATATACACATCAGGGGAATAACTAGAATTCATAGGACCCCATAGCAAAATGAGATGGTGCCTGAGCACCTAATGACAATAAACTAATTCAGCAGCAATAATAAAAGGTATACCATATATACTCGAGTATAAGCTGAGTTTTTCAGCATAAAAAATGTGCTGAAAAAGTGTCTTCGGCTAATACTCGAGTCATTGTCGGTGCTCGGGTACTGCCATGGCCTAGTGCCAGCAGGGATACTTCAGCTGTATGCGACTCCTCTGGGAGCACATACAGCTGACTCTTGAGTTACCCATCTGTGTCCGGAAACTGCCGTGGTCCGGGCACTGTCAGCGATCTCTTCAGCTGTATGCACTTCCTCCGGAGCGCACACAGCTGAAGATACCACTGCAGAGCAGAGAGTGAGCACTCCCTGCTCCACATAGGACTCTGGAAGGCCGCAAGCAGACTTGCGACAATCCGGAGTGCCCAGCACAGGCGGCGTGCTATGTCTTCGCGCCCCCTATGCCGGCAAGAAGACAGAGCGCCTGGGAGTCAGAGCAACGAGAGAGAGAAGTAAGTACTTGTTTTTTTTTTTCGGTTAAAGAAACCCTTCCAAAACCTGCCTGTGTATGCCTATACCTGCCTATGGGGGACATATACCTGCCTGTACATGCCTATACCTGCCTATAGGGGACATATACATGACAATACCTGCCTATGGGGGGCATATATCTGCCTATGGGGGATATTTACCTGCCTAGACATACCTATACCTGGCTATGGGGGATATATGCCTTACGATGGGGGTAATTAAACTTCCTATACCTGCCTATGGGGACCATTTAACTGACTATACCTGCATATGGGAGACATTAAACTGCCTATACCTGCCTATGGGGGACACGAAACTGCTTATGCCTGCCTATGGGGGAAATTAAACTGCCTATACCGGCCTATGTAATTTTATTGGTATCCATTTTTACTTTTGAAATTTACCAGTAGCCGCTGCATTTTCCACCCTAGGCTTATACTCGAGTCAGTAAGTTTTCCCAGTTTTTTGTGGCCAAAGTAGGTGCCTGGGCTTATTTTTCGGGCCGGCTTATACTCGAGTATATAAGGTAAATAATACCACCATATATCAGGGAAACCAAATGGTAGTATTGGAAAGCAGAAAGCCACAAACTTCTTGTTTATTCCAAAAAGGAACAATATTCTTGTACCTCAGTGGGACACCCCCAACTACTGTTTCCTATAGCAACCACCATGGCTATAGTTATGGCTATAGTGACTCCCATGATATACATGATCATTTATTTGCTGGTTGATTTATACATATTTGAAATATTTCTTATTATTGCCATGTGTCATTAATTTCCTGACAATGCATGTCGCCCTTTGTGTCCAGAAGATTTTCACCTTACAAAGTGATGAATAATTCTTGGGCTACATATTTTTTTTTTTGTTTCCCTAATCCATTTCCTTTTGTATAAGACATCTGATGTTGGAGAGCAGAGGTTTTTGCTTTAGTGGATCTCCTTTTTCAAGCCGTAGTGTAGCATTTCCATATGGCTTCAAAGTCACTAGATACAGGAAACTTTAGGGCAGGAGCAGAGAAGGACTGTCTGAGGCGGACATAAGCTGATGACGTGAAGTGTAGGTACCTTTTTGCCCACCAAACTTAAACAATACCTATGTAGGTACTAAGTTTTTGTAAGTCAAACCCCCCAAAAAGTTTTGAGCCTAGATAGCCAGCGACCCAAGCTACTGCCTGCTTCATTTAGAGTTGTTCTGTGCAGAACCTTATACCTTTGCCCATTAACAAAGCAGAGCCAAATTAGAGAGTCATCTGTATCTTCTCTGCATTTCATTATATACAGATCACTGGTTATAATCTCTTGGCTGCTGACTATCAGAAATATGTTCTCCCTGCAATCACCGTTCCTAACTTTGATGTAGAGAAATAAATGACATTGTATGGCAAAATTACCTGAATACTGAAGCAACCGCTTCCACATCTGGGAACACATCATTCAGACTTCACACAGCACATAGTGATTTTAGTGACAAGGAACTGATTACTTTAGTTCCCTGTCTCATTATGAGGCTTTATCTTTCACTGTGACAGCTTGAACCAGAGATGGCCGTGTGCTTTAGGCTATGTCTACACCGCATAGAAAAACGATCGTATTTTGGGCAGTTTTAGGATTCTAAAACTGCTGAAAATAGGATTGTTCAGTCAGTTTATAGACTTTAAGGGTGCATCCACACGGCAGTGGACAACCGGCCGGTATTTGTCCTGTTTTGCGGCCGTCCCAACAGCCTCGGGGGGGACGGCATTTCTCCACGATGAGCGGAGAAGAGCCCTCCCCCTACACATTGAGAAGCACATATTCCGCCGGACACCGGACGGAAGATTGTGTTTCTACAATGTTTTGCCGCCGGACCACCGGCGGCAAAACCGTCCGACGGCAAAACCCGTGCAGTGGGGACTGCTGCATGGGTTTTCCATAGAGCCCAATTGTGCTCATTTTCGGTCGGTTTTTCAGGCGGTCTAAAAAAACGCAAACCAGCTGAAAAACCGGCCGAAAACCGGTGCCGTGGGGACATGGCCTAATAGAAAAAACGACCTGTAGTCTACACAGATAGCTTTTTCTCTGCTCGTTTTCTGGCGCCAGTGTATTATACAACATGTAAAACATGCCGGTGTTTTGAGTATGGGCCGACATAAAAAAAAAACGAGAACCAACTGCAGTGACAAAAACCATGGTCGTGCATCGAAATGAAACCCAATTGAATTTCGGACGTTTTTTAGTCCAATGCAGTGCAAATATTGCCAGTGAGACCTGTGCTTGTGAATGTATATTCACATTCCTCCAGTTATAATAATCCAGACTATCAAACTATTTATATTAAAGTGATGGCAATCACTAGAATAGACCGTGACTGTGACCCTACCAGTCGTGATAATAAAGTGCGGCATGATGGTTAAGTGCTGCGGCCCTTCCCCAATTTTTCAACGTAGACAACACTGTGCAGGTGACTGCAAAATAAACCCCATTCTTTTCAGGTGAGACTCATAACACCATTAACTGATCTTTCTGGTTCATCTAAAGAAAACCTGTGGCTGGTCTTGACATGCTTGCCTTAATAAATACTTGGACACATACTTGCAAAGCAAAGAAAAGTGCAATTTCTGGTGAGAGCTACTGATTTTGATCTTCAATGCAATAGTAAATCCTTTTGTTACCTGTGAAATAACAATACTGGATCATCTTTTCTTATAACTGTGCTGTGCTGTTCCTCTGTTATTCCGCCTAGATATGAATGGCTGAATCTGTCAGCTGGGTGTTGCCATTTCATTTTTCAGAGGGATGTGTCCCTGTGCAGGGACACACCCCAAACTGGTAATTGTAGAACTGAAGTGAAGATGTAAAGTGTAGATACATTATAGCTGTATAAAACTTTAAATGTCTGTTGATAGTCAGTTTGATTATTCTTTTAACAAAAGACCATACTAGAGTTTTAAATTTGTATAGAGCTTGTATAACACGACAGTATGAATGAAAGTGTTATGCACCAAACATTTTGGCACTGCCAGTCTTGCTTTAACCCCTTAAGCCGAACACCTGAAAAGTAGTTAATGGCCAGAACATTTTTTTCGTTTTTGCCTCCTTGCATTTTAACAGTTGTAACTTTTTTATTTTTTGAATGACGCAGTTGTATGAGGCCTCGTTTTATTCGAGACAAGTTGTATTTTTTGAAAAAAAATGTTTTTGTTTCTTTAATTTTTTTTTACACCATTCACATTTCACACTTAATAACTTGTTAGATTAATTCTACAGGTTATTACGGTCGTGTGGATACCTAATATGTGTAGGTTTTTTTTGTGTGTGTAATATATGCACAATTATTTTTTATTAAATATTTATTTTTATTTTATTATTTATTTTTTTATTCTTTTTTTTACACTTTCTCAGTTTTTTTTTCTTTTTTTTTAAAATCCCCTGAAGGGAGAACTGTTTAATTTTTTTTTTTTAACACTTAGTAATGTATTAGCATATTCATATATGCTAATACATTCTAATCTGTGTCACTTTGACACAGGCAGTGATCTGGACAGCACACAGTGTGTCCTGGTCACTGGCCTCATACACAGACAGCTCTGGGGCGACTCTAGGTCCCCAGAGCTGACTGTGCAGCCGTTCCCCGGGCTCTGTCGGGTCACCGGGTGTTCCGATCACCCGACAGAGCAGGGTAACCCTTTGATTGCGCTGCGGTAACGCACCGCCGCACTCAAAGGGTTAAAGCACCGGGTTGCGGAAGTTTCCTCCCCTCCCTGGTGCTCGCAGGGGATGCAGCGACGCCAAAAAGACGTCGCTGCAGACGAACGACCTGAAATGCCCACCGTCAAAAGACGGTGGTCGATCGTTAAGGAGTTAATGGACCGGAAACATTTGATGCATAGAGTGTTATACACCAAACTTTGTCTGGCAGTTTCGCACCAAACTTTGGCTCATTCTTGGCTTATTCAAACTGTCGTGTCTAGTACAGACTGCACCAAGTTTGGGCATATGACTGTTCATACAGCTAGCTAGAACAGTGCTACGCCATTTGTTTGGCACTCGATGCGACCAAAACGATGCAGTCGCCTTCATACATGTCGCTCATAGTGGATTTTTTTTTGCAAAAAATAAAATCAAAACTATACCAAACTAAGAAAAAGTTTAATGATCCAGCCTTGCTAGCATATAAACATGGTATTTTATTGAAAAAAGTTTACATAGACAACATCTAAAATAGTGTAAACTATGAGAACCCGTTTACGTGTTTCGAACCCACATTAGTTCTTGATTACAGCTATTTTTTGCAAAGAAAATCACATTAAGTCAAGAAGTTGGGTAAGCTAGTCTGTCTTTTGCATTTTGCTATACCAAACTACCTGTGCTTAACAGATCCAAATACCTATTTAATGTATTTATTAGTGCAGCAATAAAAAAAAAATGCACTAATCCAAATTTCACCGGTGTTCCAAACCTAAGTTAATAATGAAAACACTTGCATTCTGAAAAAAACGCATGCAATGAAATTAATGTATGTGTTTTACTGCATACGTTTTTGAAGCACATGTTTTCTGTATGCTTTTTGATGCAGTTGAGAAACGCAATAAAAATGCAACACGTGAGCCCAGCATTAATCCTAGCGGATGATTGTTGATATGTAGGTATAGCAGGGCACAGTGATTACAAATACTTGTGAGCAGTATTTAGTCTTTGGATATGAATGCAGGCCATGTATATTTGCCTTATTCAACAGCAGATCTATCTTCTATTTAACTCATGGCTTGATATTGATTTTAGGACCTCCTTAAACATCCTCATCTAGGACATGCTTGATGTATCCTCTAACATCATGTTAATGTGTGGTACAAGTAACAAATAGACTTGCAGGGCGTTAGCTCACCTTGATTGCAGTCTTCACCTGGTCAATCCCTTATACTTGCTTCCTTTCCTTTTCGCTGTACCTTCAGTCCCCAGTCGCAGGACCCGTAGAGCCAAAAAATTGAAGTAATCCAGCCGTAAGGATTATGAAGCTTATTTCTTTATTGCGAATACAAAAAGTGCAGAGGGTAAAACATAGTAGCAACTGACCAACGCGTTTCGGGCACCAAACTTTGCCCTTGTTCACGGTATGGTAACATAGTATAAATGTCCGGGTTAAATACGTTTTTTCTATCTGACGTCACTTCCATCGTCATTTCACTTAACCCTTTATATACTAAAATAAAAACATTTGTAACATACTAATCTAAAAAAGGCTACTTTAACACAATACAAGCTCATTACATATATATTCACATCCTTTATACAAGGGAACATGTTAGTGAGACTTACTTAATATATATATGCAACGTCGTTTCGGAGGTTAAATCCTCTAGGTATTCTGGTCTGCAACCGCAGAATCCAGAAGGCTTCGCGCAGACGCACTTTGTGCTGCCAGTTACCTCCTCTTACTGGACGCTCCACTTTTCCTATCCCGAAGCATGAAAAACTGTGTGTCTCCTGCGTGTTCTTCAATGAAGTGTTTAGTTATGCCAGAGTGAGTTACTAATCCTTTTTTGATGTTGTAGAGGTGTTCTGCTATACGTGTTTTAAATTTTCGAATACTGCATCCCACATATAACTTATCACATGTATTGCGGAGGTCGAAGGTGCAATGTATGCGAGTATACCACCAAAAAAAGTACATTTAGAGGTTACGATGAAACATCTAAAGAATATAACATACAGAAATTTATGAATTGTAATACTGACCATATTGTATATGGCATACATTGCAACTGTTCAATGTTTCAGTACATTTTGCACAACGTGCTGATCTCTAGGAAAGAGCTTAATAACAAAATTCACAACAGGTGTTTGATCCCTGAATCGCCCAATACATTTAGGGGATCAATTTGAATTGGAATGTATAGAGCAAACTGTCAGTCACTTTATAGACTGTAGCATTAAAGACCCAGGGCAAAGTAATGCATAAAACCCCCTGCCTACACAACCTCTCATAGGAATAAACTGTAAGACACTGGCTCCTGGAGCTAGCTATTTTGCAGAGGAACGAGGAGAGGTGAATACCTTTGTTTTTAATTTTTTTTTTAGCCTATGCTCCTGCCTATATCTACCTACAGTGGGTATATAACTACATGGTTTACATATTTACCTACAGGGGGCTATATTTACCCACAAGGGGCTATATCTACCTACAAAGGGGGCTATATCTACTTACGGGGGGCTATATCTACCTTCAAGGGGACTTTATCTACCTTCAGAGGGACTATGATTACCTACAGGGGGCTATATCTACCTACCTGCAGGGGTCTATATCTACCTACTTACCTACCTAAAGAGGGGGCTATATCCATCTGCAGGGGGCTATACCTACCTAAAGAAGGCATATACCTACATGCAGGGGAGCTATATACTGACCAAGCTACAGGGCCTATATTCCTACCTATCTATAGGGGCCTAAATAACTACATACTAGGGACCTATATGCCTATTTATTGAGGGGGACTATCTAACTATCTATCTTCTTAATGGGGACCTAGATACCTACCTATTGGGGACCTATAAGTCTTCCTAACTAACGGGAATCTATACACTTATCTAATTGAGGATTACTTATCTAAAAGGGGATTTAACTGTCTACCTAGGTTGAGGGTGTACCTACATACTATATTGGGGATTTAACTACCTCCTGTATAGGGACACAAAACCAGACTAAAACTTGGTGCGCAAATGGGAGCCCCATAGGCTTTTGGGGGCACTTTTACTTTTAGAGGCACAAGGAGGTCATTCTTACCATTTGGGGCACTATGGATGGGGATTTTGTAGAAAGGTAGAAATTCATACAGATATGCTGGAAAAGTAGGAAGTCTAAGATGTTTGTGTGGTAAATTGTACAGTGCAGAGTCGTAGCTGGGAGAATTAGTCATGGCGGTCTGGACCGGATGGAGAAGAAAAAGGGAAAGCGAACAACTCAACAGAAAAATAAAAACCTTACCAGAGAAGACCTCTCCTGTGAGTCCCTGGATGTAACTTTATTATAATCACTTATATTATGTGTGCAGAGTGCCTGTGTACAACTTGTATCTACCATTGTATGGTCACTGTATGGTGGTAATATTGGTCGTAGTTTAATGGTTTACATTCAGTAATGGTATAGAGTATTATTCAGCCACTATGTTGTGGTGATATGTGGTCAGGGTGTGGCGGTGTTTGGTCTTAGTGGGATTATCGATAGTATTAGCCTTGGGATTCTGGGTTTGTGTAGCAATGTTTATTTCGTAATTGTGTGACTATTATTTAGTAGTTTTATACATAGTACTATGGGAAACATGTATGAAGGAAGGAGAGCCAAAGTGAATAGTTGAGTCTCATTTTCAGTGTATAATGCGCCTGATGTATGAAAGTGGTTTTTGTGAGTTCATAAATGGTGTGTAAAGTTCAACGCGCCTCACCTATGTTTTGGGCGCATTACGGAACTTAGGCGCATAAGTAATGCTCCTAACATATATAAAGGCGGTTTCCGCACCCTACACTCCACAGAAACTGCTCTTTCTAAAGTTTCAACTGACCTCCTGACAGCAAAATCGCAGGGTAACTACTCATTGCTGCTTCTTCGCACACTCTCTGCAGCATTTGACACTGTTGATCACCACCTCCTCCTCAACATGCTCCGCACCATCGGTATCCAGGACACCGCTCTCTCTTGGTTCTCTTCCTACCTCTCTGACCGCTCCTTCAGTGTCTCATTTTCCGGTTCTACCTCCTCTCCTCTCCCTCTTGCTGTCGGGGTTCCTCAGGGATCCGTTCTTGGTCCTCTCCTCTTTTCACTCTACACAGCCCCCATTGGACAAACCATCAGTAGATTTGGCTTCCAGTACCATCTCTACGCTGATGACACTCAACTATACACTTCCTCCCGAGACATCACTCCTGCCCTGCTACAGAACACCAGTGACTGTCTGTCCGCTGTCTCTGACATCATGTCCTCTCTCTATCTCCAACTAAACCTCACTAAAACTGAACTTCTAGTCATCCCACCATCTACTAACCGACCTCACCCTGCTATTTCTCTCTGTGTGTGGTACCACCATAATTCCTAGGCTGCAGGCCCGATGTCTGGGGGTTATACTAGACTCTGATCTGACCTTCACTCCCTATATCAAATCCCTTGCCCGCTCCTGTTACCTGCACCTCAAGAACATCTCCAGAATCCGTCCATTTCTCACTGTGGAAACAACTCATACTCTCATTACTGCTCTTATTCATTCTCGTCTTGACTACTGTAACTCCCTACTTGTTGGTCTTCCTCTCTGTAAACTCTCCCCTCTGCAATCTGTCCTGAATGCAGCAGCCAGGCTTGTCTTTCTTTCCAGCCGCTATACTGATGCCTCTACCCTGTGTCAGTTTCTGCACTGGCTGCCTATTCAGTACAGAATACAACATAAACTCATCACTCTCACACATAAGGCTCTCCACAGTGCTGCACCCCATACATCTCCTCCCTTAACTCTGTCTACCACCCTACCTGTTCTCTCCGCTCTGCTACTGATCTAAGACTACACACCTCACTCATCCGAACCTCCCATGCCCGTCGCCAAGATTTTTCACGTATTGCACCAGTTCTCTGGAACATGTTACCCCATGTGATCAGGCACACTCACAACCCTCACAGTTTTAAGTGCGCTCTGAAAACTCATCTTCTTAGACAAGCCTATCGAGATCCCTAATTGTCAACCCCCCAAATTCTGTCACAGATTCGTCACTTCCTGCACTTCGGCACCCACAGGCACTTATCTGTATATAGATGTATGGTTGGGATGGCAGGTTCATCCACATTTTATGTCAACTCCCCATATTTATGTAACATGGCTGGTCCATTGTAAATCAAGCACTTGTCACCCTTTGTTTCACCCATACACCATAATAGATTGTAAGCTCTTGCGAGCAGGGCCCTCACACCGCGTGTCTCATTTGTCAGTAGCTTTTTTATAATGTAATGTCTGGTTTGTCTGTGCTTATTCCCTCTATATTGTAAAGTGCTGCGAAATATGTTAGCGCTATATAAATAAAGATTATTATTATTATTATTAGATAGGCTGGAAATAAGAGAAAAGTCATTAGAATAGCATGTCAGTGAATATAAACTATGGTACTGATCCTGCTTGGAGGACCACAGGTCCCAGCAATACCTGTGCTGTGCTGGCTCTTGCTGTATGTACAATAAAGGGTGAGAGCAGCAAAACTAAATTTCAACTTTAATGTAGTAAAAATTTAAAATATACAAATCTGAACAACATAATCAGTGGGTTATTTAATGTAAAATTAGTTTAAGATTCTATGAATTTTAAATACATTTTATAGGAGATATTTCTATATTATTAGGATATTATATATTTTTATATTGATTTTATATGATCAAATTTTTCATTACTGTATATACTCGAGTATAAGCCGACCCGAGTATAAGCCGAAGTACCTACTTTTGCCACAAAAAACGGGAAAACTTATTGACTCGAGTATAAGCCTAGGGTGGAAAATGCAGCGGCTACCGGTAAATATCAAAAATAAAAATGGATACCAATACAATTACATAGGCAGTTTAATGTCCCCCATAGGCAGATATATGTCCCCCACAGGCAGTTATAGGCAGGTATATGTCCCCCACAGGCAGTTATAGGCAGGTATATGTTCTAATAGGTAGGGTAAAGGCAGGTATAGGCTGGGTATAGGCTGATATAGGCTGGGTATAGGCAGGTATAGGCTAGGTATAGGTAGGGTATAGGCTGGTATAGGTAGTGTATAGGCTGGTATAGGTAGGATATATGCTGGTATAGGCTGGGTATAGGCTGGGTATAGGCAGGTATAGGCTACTAATAGGCAGGTAATAGGCAGGTATAGTCTGGTATAGGCAGGTATTTGGCAGGTATAGTCTGGTATAGGCAGGTATAGTCTGGTATAGGCAGGTAATAGGCAGGTATAGTCTGGTATAGGCAGGTTATAGGCAGGTATAGTCTGGTATAGGCAGGTAATAGGCAGGTATAGTCTGGTATAGGCTGGTATAGGCTGGTATAGGCAGGTAATAGGCAGGTATAGGCAGGTAATAGGCAGGTAAGGCAAGTATAGGCAGGAAACAAACAAACACTTACCTGACTCCCTCGCCGCTCCGCCTCCTTGCTGCTCCGGCCTCCCGCGCGCTCGGTCTTCTCGGCACAGGCGGGTGACATCATCAGGCCACGCACGCAGCGTGATTACACACTCTGCCTGTGCCGGAAACTCCGGGCGGCCGCAACTCTGCTTGCGGCCGTCTGGAGTCCACTGTGGCGCAGGGAGCGCTCGCTCTCTGCTCCGCAGTGGTATCTTCCCCTCTATGCGCTCCGGAGGAGTCGCATATAGGGGAAGAGATCGCCGACAGCGACGGGCCACGGCAGTGCCCGTCGCTATCAGCTGTACTCGGCATTCTGCTACATGCGCTCCCTGAGGAGTCGCATGTAGCAGAAGTGTCCCTGCCGGTGCACGGGCCATCGCAGCGCGCGAGCGCCGACAGTAACTCGAGTATAAGCCGACGTAGAGTTTTTCAGCTCACTTTTTGGGCTGAAAACCTCGGCTTATACTCGAGTATATACGGTACATTTAAATAATTACATTTTATACAGTTTGATAATTATAATAAATCACTTTTTATTATTGCAGTGTAAGTTGAGAAATAAGGGACATTTTTGCCCCTTACAGCAAATCTAGCTTCACTTCGACTCTTCAGGGTCAGGCAGACCACATTCACAGTCTACCTGTCGGAGCAGTAATGCGCCTAGTTTTGCCGAACCACATTCAAATATGTGTCTAATCTTACGAATGCGGTGCAACACGCCTCCATTAAGCCCCCAGAACACCCATACATGTTAGGCGCATTTGAAAGTGTCAAGTCTTACGAACAACGCGCCTAACACATTCATTAGGTGCATTAGACATCGTAGACTGCTCATTTATGTGCTTTGTATGCCAGAAAAAGGGTGAAAAACCCTTTCATACATGTCGACCTATGTATTATAGCTTTTTGTATATTCAGGCACTGGTTAATGGTGCCACAGCATGTTAAAAGGGGGGATTTATTCACCCACCCTGAGTACTGTTTAGCCTAGAAACAGCCCTGCTGTGGTTGCACAAGTGTACAGGGTTTGGGAGGACTGCATGGATTAGGACTACTTGCAAACCTCCAACATTTCAGAAAACAGGGGTGGAACACAGCAAGGAACAAGATGGGCCCGACCGCTGTACAAGTGACAATTGATGTGATATTTTGCCACTTACAGAGAGAATTTGTTATAGGGAGCTCAGGAGCCCATTGGTGGTTTCACCAATTCACTGGTGGGCCAGTCCAAGCCTGCCACAGCCCTGAAGAACAAATTCCAGCACGCTCTATTACACTACACTCTGACCTGCACAGACGTCATCTTTTCGGATCAATCCATTCCTTGCATACAAATACACAGTGGAGTATGTTTTTCCCTGCCACCATCTGTGATGAATCTGTGTCCTCCACCATAAAGAGCAGCACAAAGTGGTTGCACCATTGCCAAGGAGTTCACATGCCCATCAGCCTCCAATTGAATACAGGATCTAAGGCTCCCCACCCTTTGTCGATAAGTTTATAAGCAACACGTGGGAGTAACATGAGAAGCAAGCGCATCCGGTCTTGTCATGTCACCAGGAATGTCTCAGTGTCCTGGCATGCTCCCCTAATATTACAAGTAATCTCATCAGGACCCCAAGCAACTACCCAGTGTGCCCATGTATTGAGACGGCCCTGCCCCTGTTCCAACTACTGCAGCCCAGCTTTAGTGATTCATAGGTGTGGCCAGTGATTGGCTACAGGGTTCACTTGTCTGTGTCAATTAGGACCATGAAGTACATGCAGAACCCGGTAGGTGTTGAAACAGTAAAGGTCAGTTAGGTAAATACTATTTACATAGTTACATAGTTAGTACGGTTGAAAAATACACGTGTCCATCAAGTTCAACCAAGGGTGGGGAAAATGTGGGTGAAGGGAAAGAGACAAGGACTTCAAGCCCAGCCTCACCACTGGTTAATGCTACTAACCTCTCCTCATAACTAAGATGCTCCATTCCCCTTATAAGTTTGGTTGCTCGTTTTTGTACTCTCTCTAGCTCCATTACATCTCTTCTATAAACTGGGGCCCAGAACTGAACAGCATATTCTATGTGAGGTCGCACCAATGCTTTGTACAGCGGTAGAATTACATCCTTATCCGGCGAGTCCATGCCTCTTTCATTATTTTATACCATTCTGAGTTATCCAGCAACTTAAAAAAAACTAACAATAGCAATTTAACTCGTTCTTTCACACCTACTCTCTCTATCTCTCCATCTATTTTAGATATAGATTGTCTTTTTTCCATGCCATAAGGTTATTACAATTATAACTTTTAGTCCACCCCATGTAATCATCTTGTATACTGAATCAGGAAATAAACAGAGTCTTCTTGAACATTGCTGTACCCTCTTCAAGGTCAGTTTCATTCCAGCATTTTATCAAGAAACACGATGATGCATGGATATAATAGCAGAGCTGTTTATTACTGGCTCTAATTCCATCCGGGCCAGTTTTCTGGGGGGAGACCATTATGTTCTGGTAAGACAGATGATATAATATAGGTAACACATGTGTCCCTCAGATTATTGCACAAAATAGAACTTTCCTCGTCCTCGCTGTTAATAAAATGATTTTCTTCTTCTAGTGTTCTTATTAGACCTCTGCTTACTGAGAAGTTTTAAACCTGAAAGAATTATCAGGTTATCAGATGATGAATTAAAGGATTACAATACACATCAAGATCTGAAGCTCTGACTAGACCTGTACATATACCTCCATGTTCTTTAGGGAATTGGTTCATACTCAATCTTCAGGAGAGCTTGGCCATAAAACATTCATGAGAATGGGAGCCTTAAATAACATTTTAGAGAAGAAAAGGATATACTCACTAAGGAATTCAAGATAAAAAATAATAATTCTTCCACACTTTAATTAGCACCATTGATTATCTCAAATTGTTCTTCACATTTACTTGCATTTGTCTTAAAATAATTTCTCCATTACAATGATTAGTGTTTTATCTTATTAGTCCTTGTATCTACTGAAGTGAGAAATTGACTAGATTTATTTATCCATGTACAACCATCACAGTTGAGACTTTTTGAAACCTAGTGGTTTGGAGGAACCCTCTTGGTTGTGTGCAATGAGGAAGGCATGGAAAACAGTTTTTCTGTTTTTGACTTGTACAAGAGTTAAACCATCTCGGCACATTATGCTTATGTCTTCTAATTAAATCAACTTTAGAAGCCAAATATATTGTAATTTATTGTAAAGAACATAATTAGTCGTCAGTGAAAAAATTTAAGTAGAGGTCTTTGATTACTGACTGTCTAAGCTCCGTGATATAGACTGCTTTTCATATGCTACTACTTCATTTAAAAGTTCCTTGATCAGAATGGAGAGTGAGATCTTTTGATTTTTCTTCTATATTTACTATATCTTTTAAAGTGGTTCTATGGTTAACCTCCTGCATATCGGTTCGGCCACAGTACAGATGTACTCTTATCTAACAGTCATGCTTGATACATAGCTGGACTGTTCTATTACATGTATAGATGAATGCATAGCAAAATTATAAGTGGAAGTGACCTCAATCTTAGTAAATGTAATAAAACGGGCAGCTCATTGTCACAAACAATGAGGCAAGCTGAGCTGTCCGAAATGTGGAAGGTCATGAATAGTTGCAGATCATAAACTAGATGAGAACATGAAGCTATAGCTCTGGGCAGATCTTTTCCATTTGTTGTTATAATAGAGGCCTGTAGGGGTCACCAGGCAGAGAGTGTACAAATGTCTATGTGGAAGTAGTAAAGGAATTTACCATATGTTCTGTACATATTCTGCATTCCAGCTATACTTGTTTCTTAAAGGTAGGACATTCCTCATTCCTTTCACACTGACTTTTACAGCCATGTCCTAGTGTAGCTGCAAAGTTACGACCAACTAATCCCTTGATGGGGTCCATAAGGCCCCCATTGACACAAAACTTCTCTCCTAGGGAGAATCATTGAAATACCACATGAAGTTACACTAGGAAACCTTGGAATTTCCATCTACCAATTTCAGAGCATGACTAAAATAGCAAAGGATCAATGACTACTACTCTTAGCACTGCATCAATCCCCATACATGAGGCTCATCCATTATCCTCAGTCTATATAAAACCAAACTGGTGGCACTCATTATTTTTTGTTATAGATATAAAATGTAGTATTTTGTAAAGAATGCCCAAAGACGGGTAATTCCTGAGATTAGTAATATCACATTTTAAAATTCGTATAACCCCTGGCAAATTTATCTCATATATATATATAGAGAGAAACTTGTTAGAATAAATGTAGATCATTCAAAGACTAGACTAAATGGACATGATCCATAAATGCTCAAACCCAAGGACATTGCTGCAACTGGGATAGGTGAATAAGTTTTGTTCTTTCTTTGCTTCATGCCAAGGGTATACCCTCTCCTTCAGGTTGTTGGCATTTAGAAGTCTATTGGGTTGTTTTTAGTCTGAACATTTTACCTTGTTTTCCTCTGTATCCACTACATGCCAAATGTAATGACTTCAGTAACTCGAAAGCTGTTTTAGAAGAAAGATGGCAAACCAATGTTTTACATATGACATGCACTACCTTAAAGCCCACTCAGTAGCAATACAAGCGGTTGTCTAATGGTTACACAAGCTTGGTGTTCTAGGACAACTACTAGTAATATCAATGCATATGTGTTCAGTGATTTGTCTTCCTTGAAGTCTCATGGTGTCTACAACTGACCTCCTTTGTGTTCTGTTAAAGTGAGTATAGGGCTTATATGTTTTGATTGATATCACAGTTAAACCATGGAGAATTATAGAATATTCCCCAAACACTTCCAATTAATGAAATGTAGTTTATCTATTCATTCTTTCCAAATCAGACCTCAAAATAGACAGGTTGCTTTAAAATGAATTGCTCTCTTTGTTCCCTCCTTTTTGGTCCTTCATAAACCTTTCTCATGTTCGGGGTAAGTCCCCTGGGTAACAGTCACTCTGTATATCCCCTTACTCTCGATGACAAGTATCCATATTGGCTTTACCTGAATACTCTGTGGAGGTGAAGCAATATCAATATTTTTTCTGTATCTGGAAATTTTATAGTGTTCCTTTTGGTTAGGGTACGTCCATACGGCATACATAAAATGCCAGTCGGGTTCTGTTTAACAATCGTCTTTCAAATGTTTTGGGGGATGGTCATGCCTGTGGTTTGTGGATTTGCCCATCCCCTATTTACCATAAGTTTCACACCATACAACCAAAAACCAGGCAGAAGATTGTTCATGTTCCATGTTTTCAGAACACTGGCGGCTGAAAAGCTGTTCAGCTGAAAATCCGTTCACTGTAGACTACTGAACGGATTTTCTTTAAAAGTCTATGGGGATGGTTTCTTGTCGGTTTCCAAATCTGCAAACCGTCTGAAAATCTGACCAAGAAACCATGACGTGTAGACGGCACAGGACATTTATCCGTTTTTAGTGCCGTGCACACGGCCCGGGTGGGGGAGCGGCTTTTCTCCGCGATTAGCGGAGAAAAGCCCTCCCTCTTCCCATAGACATGTTCATATTCTGTCCGAAAACCGGGCGGAAGAATGTGCATGTAGAATGTTTTTAGGGCTGAAGAACTGCCGGGTGGAAAACCCGTCCAGTGGGGACTGCTGCACGGGTTTTCCATAGCGGCCCATTGAAAAGTTTGTGGCCGGTTTATCAGATGGTTTTCAAAACTGCAAACAGTCTGAAAAAACGGCCGCAAACCGGTGCCATGGAGACATGTCCCTATCTTAAATGTTGGGTCGGTTGTTGTTTTAACAACATTGACTTTTTTACTTCTTATGCCAGTGACTCATTGTCAGTATTTATTGAAGTTGTAGAGTTAGGGAATATAAACCACTGCTATAGAAAATGATGTGTTAACAGTTTGATTCCTTCTCTAAAATGCTGAGACAGTGACTTTTATCAATGCTCAGTACAGGTCTGTAGCATGAGTCTCTTCCGAGTCTCCCTGTATCTCCTCTGTCACAGTGAACAGATGGGTGATGCTCAGCTGTCCTCAATCAGCACTGATACATATTCATTTTCCCATCCCTGATCTGTGGTCCTGAAATGGCACAGATGGAGAATGGCCTGTTGGCTGGTCTCTATTTCCGAGTGATGTCCAGCTGCTCTGGGTTTGATATATGAGTGGACAGAGTGGACATGGATTGCACTGATTTCACTTTAAGGTCCTGCTATGGGAATAAGTAGAGGGCTTTGCTGTGCAGATAGTGGCTATTCTTACATCTTGGGGGATGGTAATTGGCATATTTCCAATCGGGTGCTGAATTACATGAACAACATTGCTAAATGTGTACACACATGACTGCTAAACACCCTTATTGTGAAGAAATGCTGGTCTAAAAAAAATCCTTTTACTGATAGTTCGTTCACAGAGTAATTAGTGTTAATTTATTTAACAGATGTCTAAACAAGGTGCTGAGCGGTTATGCAGCCTGGAATACAATGCTGTAAAAGATTTTTATGACTTTGACTTCAGTTTGACATTTTTAGATGAAAAAAAAAAGAAATAAAAGAAACCACTTAAATTATAATGGTAAGAATAATTTTACAGTGAAACTTCCTGCCGACAATCCCTCCTCCTACCCCTCAACTTTTAGGAGGGATGGTCTTTACAAAGAAAACAATATAAGGTAGTCAACAAGCAGAATAATTGATGAAAGAAAAATTTGTCGCAGAAAATCAGGTCTTTATAAAGAGAGTTTTGTACAGATATTTCTAGATTTTTTTTTGTCATTTTTACATATTTAACATTGCAAAGATTGTTTTTGATGGGTTATTTTCATCAATCCATGTCATAAAATATTACCAGGGTCTTCAATCAATTGTAAGAAAAAAATAGTGTAATAAAATAGTGATAGTTGGTAGACCATATTTACTAGTATTACATTTACTTTACTTGTTTGTTTGTTTTTAGTTAAGATACCAATGGCTTTAACCGAGGGCATGGTTAAGCCGATGCTATAGGCCAATAGAATGGTGAATTAGTATTAATCTATGTATTTCATCGTAACATGGAAAATAATAGTAAAAATAGGAACAACCATCACACTTTCTAATGACTGGAAGTGCCGACCACTCTTATCTTACATGTAGTACTAATAGATGTCATGTTAGGGCATGTCCCCACGGCACGGGTTTTCGGCCGGTTTTTCAGCCGGTGTGCGGTTTTTCAGAAAAGCCGGCCAAAAAAATGAGCACCATGGTGCTCTATGGAAAACCCGTGCAGCAGTCCCCACTGCACGGGTTTTCCATCCAGCAGTTTTTCCGCCCGCGGTCCGGCCGCAAAACATTCTACCTGCACATTCTTCCGTCTGGTTTTCGGATGGAATATGTGCAAATGAATGTGAAGGGGGAGGGCTTTTCTTCGCTCATCTTCGGAGAAAAGCCGAACCCCCGCGGCCGTGGGGACGGTCGCAAAACAGGACAAGTACCAGCCGGCAAACTGGCCGGTATTTGTCCTGTGCAGTGGGAACGCAGCCTTATAGTACAGGAGTATTTCAGGCATTATAGAAAAAAAAGGTATCCAGGTAATGTAGCCAACAGTTTAAAGACAACATGTACTAACATTACATTTCTTTCTTTATCTTGGACACAAACAGCCCCAATAATTGTAAAACTGGGGGTGTGACTAAGCAATTCAAGACAAATTCAAGAGCAACATAGTCAGACACCATTTGCAGTTTCAGGGGTATCGATATTAAATTGGATTTTCCAGTTTAAAAATTAGCTGCAGTTGGGAAACTAAAACAAATACCTTTGTACTCAGTACGTTCCACCACTGATGCTGTCAGCAGTGTCTCCTGTTTTAATCTAGTTCTGGGATCGGCGGATGACAGCTGCAGTCAATCAATGGCTTTGGAGATCACATGCCATTCCCTTGACATCACCGCTCACGTGTCGTTGTCTTCTTGGGCGTGATGTTCAAGAAATGTCACATGACCACTGAAGCCACTGATTGGAGGGGGGAGTCATGAGCTGGATGAAACCAGAAGATCAGGAGACACCGTCGGCACTGGAGCGGCAGTGAGTACAGAGATGAGTACATATTGTTGCTTTATTTCCCAGCGCTAGCACACTTTCATTATTAAACTGAGAAACCCCTTTAACACACTTTAATATTAAAATTATTATTAAAAAGAAAATCCAATGCATATGTTTATAAGGCAATAAGACAGCGCAGATTAGTTATTATAAGACCGCAAGCCTTACCCATATGAGCTTACAATCTATACATCGATTGATTGATTTACAACACTGAGACATAGCTGATCCTTTATTCATGACGATCCCTAATTCTGCATCTCTGGTTACAGCACTGGTTACTTAAATGCAAAAGAGCTGCATGCTGGAGTCTTCAAACAGTAAGCTCACTTTGTTATAGGACAGAATATGGCACCCAAGGGGAAACATGAATTCAGGCCCGACACAAGATTGAAATGTTTTTCTGCTTCACTGAGCGAGCCACACACTTTTCTTCCTAATCAAATTTTGTTATATTTGCTGAGGTTTTCCAACTTTGTGTTCATCATTTGAACGGAAGCGCAGCACAAAAATAATATTAGTTATAGCAAAGTAATGGAGTGTACTACAAACAGGTCTACAAACAGAGTACACGAGTAGTTGGGCAATTTTTTTTTTTTGAAAAATAGGATGGAATAGAGTTAAACTATTTCATTTTTTCGTTTGTTTTTTTACCTTTTAAGCTAAAAATGGGAAATCTTGATTTTGAAAAATTAATATAACAGTAGGTCTTTATTTTCTGTTGTCAAAAAAATATTTTCTAAAAGAAAGATACTTAAGGAATTGTCGTTGGTGCCTCTTACTAAAGCACAGTGATCTGATTGATTTTTTTTTTCTTCATAGAGATAGACTGCTAAATTAGCCTCCTACTTTTCATTTTCATTAGCATCACAGCAGCAATTGAGTTTGGGCATAAAATGACAGCTGGGGAGGGTGCACATAGATTACATTGTCCTAAATGACTAAAGAGTGCCAGAGCCACAGGTAGTAGGCAGGAAAGAGGAGCAAGAAAGGGAGGTGATAGTCTAAATAACAGTAGATAACCTAAGAAATGAGCACTTCTGCTCTGACTTCCAGTGACTTGCAAATGACATCTACTTTATGCTGTCAGCTAAATTAGACTCGGGATTTCCCTGCAAGATAATGTATCAGTACAGAAGGAGCTGTTTCTATATTTATCCACAGAAAGAATTGTAACATTGCTCAATCCTCTGAGTTGTTACTCGACCCTTGCCCTCCAGGACAAATTTATAAGTAAAAAAGTTTTATGGCCAAATTAAGTTTTACTCTCAACAAATAGTGCAAGGAGTTTATGTGAATAGTGGGCACAAGCTTTTTTTTAATTAATTTTGCACCGCATTGTTTTGTGATTATATTTCATTATTTTTCCCATAAATGAGTAAATATATATATTACAGGATTTATGTACATGTGTGTGTATATATATATATATATATATATATATAATCTGTATATACACACAATGTGTATTGTATTTTTTACATTTTGATTTGGGAATCTCTTTTATGCAGTCTTTTTTTTGTGTTTTTAGACCATATCCAAGTGGCAATGAATGACTTTTATTTCACAAAAAAATATATTTGACCCAATTCACTGATCATTCTTCTTTTTTGTACAGGTTATATAGGCTCAGTTGCTGCTAAAGACCCAGGGAGAAAAAGGGTCTAGTGTGGATTTAAACACCACCCTGCCCCTCCCCTCTCCAATAGATAGAGAACATGAAATACCAGAACTTGCTGTCTTGGAATAGGGGATGTGTTGTCCCAAAGCAGTACCAACCAGGGGCATAATGAAGGGAAACCACCTAGGAATTCTCCCCCACCTGCTGGGTACCAAAGAGAGTGCCAGGTTATTTAGATACAGAGCAGCAAATTGAACCTTTCCTCTTGTAGAATAAAAGACTAGTTACAGTCCTGGCATGAATATTTTCTCCCATTTTAATTTTCTTCTTCTTCTCTGTTTATACCCGAGAGTGATATTCTGCATTAAATCAATATAAACGCCGATGTCCATAAACGTTGCATTGTACCTGGTCAAGATGCCCATTTATATATTTATATTTGTGTTTATGCTAATTTTATAGTTTTAGAAAGATCTTATCTTTTTGATAGCCCTGATTTGGCACTCTCGGTGGCCTCCCTCTTGTTCTTATGGTACAAGTACATCCAACAGAGGTGATCTCATATCCCAGGCGTCCGTGACTCTCTTGCCTTACTGCAGAGACAAATCGTCAAGAAATGAGATGGTTGTGCATGACTCCACGGATGCATGCTATCAAGAAGATTAAGTATGTGGGTTAAGGATGCGATTTCCCTCTTACCCATTCCTCATGGGAAATAGGATTTAATCAGTCTAGATTCTGAGGCTGTATAAACAAGCACTTAGCATTTCTACCTTTTAATCTTTTGACCATCGTGTCTGGGTGTTCTACAAATATGAGAGTTATAATAAGGGTGCATTTCTGTGTGGTACAGTGGACCTTTTTAAAAATGTCAGTCCTTAGTCATCAAAATGACTAGCCTTTTATTTCCCCTGGTCATTAGAGAGAAGAGCAATGGACTAGCTGTCCCTGTCAGAAGCTTGACGTTCAGGGACTGTCACCTGTTCAGAAATGCATCTTCTTGGCAACTTGTGTCCTGCCGGCCCTCATATTTTCGACCATGTATACGTCAACCAGCTGCCATATGGATAATCATTTTGTCCTCAATATTAACCCATTCATCTCTACAAAGAGATCTGTGTTGTCACTACTGTCTGCACAAACCGCTAGATTCCTGGAGAAATTGGAAAATGAATATAATAAAAACTCTTTAACCACAGAATTAAGAAATGGAATGTATCAACAAAAATGATTAAAACACGTGAAATTTTTATCACCGCTTCAAATACGGAGACGTCTCTGAGATCCCCAAGTGCAATCTGCCCTCATTGTGTATTATATGATTATCTCAGCCATATTAAGCAGTAAATGGTCCAAACAGTCACACATGATGTGGTTCACATGAGCCTGTGTTAAAGTGTCAATCATTTCTTGATGGAGACTGCTGTGTCTTTGCTATAACTGTCACACTGGGGACGCAACAGGTTGTGTGTGCGTTGTAATTAATCCTTTTACGCTTAATTATTGCAGTTTGAGACTATGGCTGTTAATGTCTGACATTCATTCTTTATGTGGCCATGGCAATATTAGATAAAATTCAGCACTCTGATTTTTATTTTCTCTTTTTTTCTGTTTTTAGTTACGTCTTGCCAGAAAAGACAATCCATCAATCATGCGACCATAGCTGTGAATCCATAAATTTGTATGTAACTCTACCTACTTGTACATCCTTCGTTTGGAGTATGGTTCACAGTGGATTACAATGTGAGTAGTTTGCACCAGTGTCCACTTTCATATTTTATATGTTATATGTTTTTGTAACATAAATATGTCACATATTTCTATGGCATATGTTTTAATTACATGCAAACGGTAAGTATTTCTATGGTATATTTGTTTACATGCATACATTACATATTTTTAAGGTATATGTTTTTGTTACATGCATATGTCACATATTTCTATAGTATATTTTGTCACATGCATACATTACATAATTCCATGGTATGTTATTGATACATGCATAAATTACATATTTCTGTGGTATGTATTTTGTTACATGTATATGTTAAGTATTTCTATGATCTATGTTTTTGCTACATGGATATGTTATGTAGTTCTATGTTTATGTTTTAGGTATATACAATATTTTTTATTTATTTTATTCAATTTTAAACGTATATACAACATTCAGTATAATACCATTACTAAATATTGGATGGTGTATGTATCACACAAACACTATTGTAGGTAAGCAAATTATTAGCATGATAGGAAATACTCTCTAAGAAAAAAAAAATGCACAAAATTAACATTTAATTTTGGAAAAACATTTGGCTAGATAGACAATTAGACATCCATGGTTTGTGTCATGTCTGATTAACCTTATTACGCAGCACATGTACCCTGTCCAGTAATCCCATTTCACAGATTGTTTTGTCATTTAAAAATGGCTGTCAAGCAACAGACCTACTGCTAACATGGGTACAGCTGCCTCCCACAGAGAAATGGAGTGTAGGGTGGTGTCTATTACGCGACAGAACTGAGCAAATATTTGCACCCTGAATTTTGTTTTGCACGTGGGACAGAGATAGGAGATGATGAGTTATAACAAGTCCTTCTGTCCCACATACTGGTGATTCTCGAAGATTCTCCTTATATAGCTTTTAGGAGAACCTGGAACAAAAGACCAGTTTAGGACGCTGCTGAATAGATTAACAAGATTTCCATAATTAGGGGCCTCTTGGAACAATAGTATCCACCCCTCCCCATCTTCTATCAGACCTTTGTCTTCAGAAGTGGATAATGGACGAGCAGCCAGGGTGGGAATCTGAGATGCCATTTGGTCACTGGGCAGGCATTTTCTCACACTGCCAAGAACTTGCATTTAAACATCTGGCCTATTCCAAAACTCAATCACTTTTCTTTTCATCTTGGGCCTCACAACTCCTCGTCCACCTGTCAGGCTGCTGTTCTGCTGTATTTCATTTTTCCCTTTTGCTTATGTAAAATACTGCTAATGACCGTAAACACAGCAATTAAACAGTCACCGTCCATCTAAGATGGACACAGTGAGCTTGTCATTGCCTAGGCCTAAAACATGAGTTGTCCCTTTTGTCTCATTATTTGGTACTTAGCACTGGACTCATCCTATTACTAATGCACCAATGGCTGCTTGGGGAGTTGGAAAGCCTTTACATTTGATGTATAAAAAGTATAACCCATCATTATATCTCTACTTTCTATAGTGATCTATAATTTAGATACTATGTGATACAGAAATCACAGGCCCAGGTAGAAAGGCAAAAGTTCAAGTAAATTGGAAAGCAGAGAGCACAAGTTACTAAGCTCTTTACGGTTTCTAGCAATGGCCTGTGGGGGACTCTGGGCAGTTAGAGACCCCATACGTTTTGTTTTGTAGTTTTATTGGGAGTAAAAATCTACTTGTTCTACAGATTTCCATTCCAGAGAAAGGTGAATACCTAGAGTGTTCTGACTCATTGCCTCTAAAATGCTAAAAAGACCCTCCCTGCAGTAGGAAGCTCCTAAGCTTTTTGCTGGAGTCAGTTGACAAATTAACCACAAATAAAAGGGGTTGACTTGATTAAAAAACATATAGAATAATATTATCTTAAATACATTCGCCAATCTTTATTCTCCACATGTAAGGATTTATAGAAGACACAACTTGTTAAAAACAACAATCCATTCCGACATGAGATTATATGATTGATTTTTCACACATTTCAAATACCGAATGCTTCGGTCCTTAAAGGACCTACTTCAGTGGAATCTGTGAAACAATTAGTAATATTAGCATTGTTCGTATACACAAATATAGTAATAAAGTAAACAATGACATTCATATAGAAATTATCATATTAATTATACACATTTTTATAATTATACTACAATCATATACAAAACAGATATCGAGACAAAGTATAAATCCAATCACAGAAAAATTATAACCCCAAATATACAAACATCAAAGCTTTAGTTCAATTAGTTAAAAACTTAAATATAACACACTATTCCCTTATTTCCAAAAACTAAATTAATTACATGTAAGATAGAAAGAGGGAGTATACTTAGCTTCCAAAAGGAGATATTCACCAATCCTGCACCGATATAGTCCAAAGGAATTGGATACTTCCACTTTTAACCCGAAACTGGTCCTTTGATATAATAAGTAAACTACCTCTATAAGCACCCTATTTAAGCCCTAAGAGATGCCTTTATGGAGTAGTCGCCCCGATAAGGGCGGCCCCACATTAACGGCTTACACCCTAGGTAACACTAGTATATACTAAATTAGGGCCAATGGGTATACACAACAGAGAGATTTCAAAAAATATATAGTCTCCCTAGTCTCCCGACGCGTTTCCCCAAATCAGGTTCATCAGGGGAGTCAGTCTCTCAGATACATGCAGATAGTCCACGCCATGATGGAAGAGCGTCCCCCAATCTCATAAGGACCTCCTTAAATATACCTCACAGAGATTAGACAAATTGGTGAACCACCCATCTTATTAACATATCTTTCTATCTTACATGTAATTAATTTAGTTTTTGGTAATAAGGGAATAGTGTGTTATATTTAAGTTTTTAACTAATTGAAATAAAGTTTTGATGTTTTTATATTTGGGGTTATAATTTTTCTGTGATAGGCTTTTGAGACCCTGATGTAGATATTTGTTTGCTGTAAGATAATAAAGTATAAATCCACAAATCCATATTTACTCACATATCTCTTTCCTCTGGGCTGAGTCATCCCTACCTGAATAATCAGAACTATATTTAATATACCAAATCATGATGTTATTCTTATCACTAACTTCATAAAATATTCATTCAAAATGTGTGTGTCCATGAGGAAAAAAAGAATAATCATTCATTCTAAAAATTAGTACGGTCATCTGTAATGTCAGCTATCACTGTGCCGAACATATAATATACAGGCAGTCCCCGGCTTACAACATTCCGACTTATATCTGTCCCCTAGTTACAAACAGAAGCTTATGGGGAATGCTGGCACTTGTAGTTCCTTTTTCCACAGCAAATAGTAGCTGTGGAATTACAAGTTCCAGCATGCCACTGCAGCACATGTGAAAATTATGTGATATTTTCTTAACAGGGGCACAGACCGCAAAACACATGTAAAAACCCTTCCCTGCACTATCCGAAACTAAAAACAACTTTTGTGCTGGAATTACATTTAATAAATATACCTGTCCCAACTTACATACAAATTCAATTTAAGAACAAACCTACAGTCCCTATCCTGTTTGTAACCCAGGGACTGCTTGTATAGGATTAAAAAACATGGCTGCTATCTTCTAAGAGCAGCACCTAGGTTGTGCACGATATTGTAAAATGAAGCTGAGCTTCAATAACGGACATAACCCATGGACAGGTGCGACATTATTTCTAGAAGTAAGCAGCCATGTTTTTTCCCAAACTGCACAACTCCTTAAAAAGGGGTTGTCTCACTACATTGATTCATCTCACCTCAGTCCTGTTTTCTTGGTTTCACTTTGAATTCAGGGCGTGTTTACCGACTTCCACTAGGCTGCAGTAGAAGCCAGGTCTGTAGCTATAGCAACCAGTGCTGGTAGCCTATCATGAGAGATTGAACAGATCTGTAGCTATAGCGACCTGAGGAGCTGATGCAGCCCATACAAGAGGGGATATCTAGTAATAGGTAGGTCACTGCTAATGGACATATATTGCAAAGTGACTTGTTTCTGCAAGATCTTTAACATAAAAAGCAATACTTGTACTGAGACAACCCCTTTAAATGAGTAGTTTATACCATACATGCCAACTCTCCCGTTTTTGGCGGGGGGGGGTCCCGCTATTTGGGGTCCCCTCCCGCCCTCCCGGGGGAGTTGGCATTCCTCCCGCCGCCAGCAGGCGGCGGGGGCTCTTTAAATGGCCGCGGCGCCGGAGTAGCGCTAGTGCGCTACTCTGGCGCCGCTGGGCCGCTCCTACAGGCGGGTGAAGCGGCCGCTGCGCCCGCTTCACCCGCCCAGAGTCTCGCTGTGCAGGGAGGAGGCAGGAGGGATCGCTCCCTCCTCCCTCCTCTCCCTGTATGTCCGGCGCCGGTGTGTGCGCCGCACATACAGGTCAGCGGTGCAGGGGAAGTGACGCGCGGCTGCAGGGGAGTGATGCGCGGCTGCTCTCACTTCCCCCTGCGCCGCTGAGGAGATCGGTCGGGAGCTGGCAGCGCTGCAGGAGCCTGGTGAGGTGAGTGGATTTTATTATTTTATTTTTATTAGCTATAGGGGGGGGGGCTCTGCCTGGCAACAATGGGGGCACTACCTGGCAACAATGGGGGCACTACCTGGCAACAGAGGGGACATCTACCTGGCAACAGAGGGGGCACTACCTGGCAACAGAGGGGCCATCTACCTGGCAACAGAGGGGACATCTACCTGCAACAGAGGGGGCACTACCTGGCAACAGAGGGGGCACTACCTGGCAACAATGGGGGCACTAGCTGGCAACAGAGGGGGCACTAGCTGGCAACAGATGGGGGCACTCCCTGGCAACAATGGGGGCACCTACCTGGCAACAATGGGGGCACTACCTGGCAACAATGGGGCACTACCTGGCAACAATGGGGGCACTAACTGGCAACATTGGGGGACACTACCTGGCAACAATGGGGGCACTACCTGGCACCAGTGGGGGCACTAGCTGGCAACTGCGGGGGCACTAGCTGGCAACACTTGGGGCACCTACCTGGCAACAATGGGGGCACTACCTGGCAACAATGGGGGCACTAACTGGCAACAGAAGGGACATCTACCTGGCAACAATGGGGGCACTACCTGGCAACAGAGGGGACATCTACCTGGCAACAGAGGGGGCACTACCTGGCAACAGAGGGGGCACTAGCTGTCAACATAGGGGGCACTAGCTGGCAACAATGGGGGCACCTACCTGGCAACAATGGGGGCTCTACCGGGCACCCTCTGGGGCTCTAACTGGCAACAGAGGGGACATCTACCTGGCAACAATGGGGGCACTACCTGGCAACAATGGGGGCACTACCTGGCAACATAGGGGGCAACTACCTGGCAACAGAGGGGGCATCTACCTGGCAACAGAGGGGGCATTAGCTGGCAACAGAGGGGGCACTAGCTGGCAAACAATGGGGGCACTACCTGGCAAACAATGGGGGCATCTACCTGGCTAACAAAGTGGGGCACCTACCTGGCTACAGAGGGGCATCTACTTGGCTACAAGGGGCATCTACCTGCCTGTAAGGGGCACTACCTGCTTATGGGGGGTTACTACCTGGCTATAAGGGCATCTACCTGGCTTTCTTCCAAAGCCGTTTTGCAGTTAGGTGGAGTGGGGTGTGGCTTTTGAAGGGGCGTGGTATCGAAGTTGGGCGTGTCCTGCAATTTTTGCGGGCGGGCATCCGAAGCGCGCGCCGTCAGGTCTCCTGCTTTTTCATTTTCAAAAGTTGGCAACTATGGTTTATACGCTCCTTCCCTGTACATATATTTAACATAGAGCTGCCATCAGGACAGTATTTGCAGTTATGCTGATCAAATTGTTAAAAAAAGGGCCCGCTGATATGGTGCAAGATAGAAACTGGAAATGGGGGAGGGACGGCAGGTGCTTTGACTGAAATTACAGACAGCAGCCCTGATCTAGTACATACTTAAAATAACAAAATCACAGATTATTCTGATGATTTAAAGTAACTAAATTATGCTGCAGTTTATTATACTTTTTGTATTTTTCCATGTTTGGCTCTAGATTAACGACTAGTCCTTTGCTAAGTCAGTATGAAGGTTACATAGTCATTGTATTGAAGGCATATTGTAAAAACCATCTTCTATTTCCTCCCCCACTTTCATTATCATTTAATCATACCTCTGTAGGCATTTTATGGTTGACTACCATTCCATACCACATCTAAATTCTCCATTCTGCTTCTCTCACTTTTGCAATTTTTCTTTGGATTCACACATTGCTGTCATCTACTTTATCATTCTGAACAATGCTTTTATTGCCAATTCTTGTTAGTTAACAGCTCTCCGTTTAGTATTCTTATTATAAATGTAATGTTACACTACTACAAGTATTGGCTTATTTACTATGTAGCTAAACTAGGTCTTTGTATAGAATAAACATTGACAATGACTTTACTGGCTAAAAAAGCGCTAATGCTACAGGCTTTTATAATATGTGTTTAATATTATTTATAATATATATAATTATATATATATATTATTGCTTCCTGAATTTACTATGTACCTATTAGATTTTAATTCATGAAAACCAAGCCTGATGAGGATAAAATGTTAAATATTTATTTTTAATTTTCTGTCTTGATAGCTGGTTTAATATAGTAGGTGGTTGTTTCTTAAAGGGTTTTAGCACGAAGGCATTTCATGTCCTGCTGTCCTCTCTTCAGCTTTCAGTGTCTTCCATAGGGTGTGTGTATAATTTGTTTGAACTGCATATCATGTGACCCAGCAGGCTTGACATCACCACGCCTTTCCCCACAGTGTGCTCACTCAAGTAACCCAAAATACAAAAGCTATGAGTAGCTACAACATAGCTGAGTGGTTAGCACTTCTGCCATTCATCATAGGGATCCTAGGTTAAAATCCCTGCAGGAACCAAGCATGTCGATTTTTTTTTCTAAATGCACTTACTTGATTGAGGTTTCTTTTTTTGGGGAGGAGGATATTTAAAAAATGCCAGTCGATAGACCAAAAAAAAAACAAAAAAAAAGTAAACAAGCAGCATGATGGTAACTTATCTGCACTGTTTGACTAATTACAAAGGACAGGAGTAGAATTACAGTACCTGGAGTTGAACATTTGCTTGGTAGTGAATGTGAGTGATTACTAGGCAGGAAAGAGATTGACAGTAGCTGCCTGAGAGGAGAGGTGATACCTGAGCATGTGCGGCAAGGTCGGAGGAGCTCTCATCACTGGTTGTATCCCCTGGAGACGAGCTGTAAACTATGGATCACTAAGGTAGCAGCTAAAACAAAAATGGTAGAGCATTTTTAATAATGATGAATGGTGATTAGGGATTTTACTTGGTGGGAAAACCCCTTTAAGCAATTTATTGATGCAATTTTACTAACAGAATGCTGAACAATAGAGTAGGTGGAGGAGAATGTCTGATTTCTTACATCAAGCAATATTTCTATTACATTCTACTGTATACTTCATAGAAGGTGGACATGTGACACCCACCTCCTGTTTCCCAGCAATTAGTGTGTTGCAAATGGCTGGGATTCTCCTACCATTTCATCTTCTCCTGCTTACTGATCAGATGAGACCGTTGTTTTGCAACTGCCTCAAACAGCTCTCTTGGCTATCAGCTGATCACACACACATGTGAGCTTGATAATCTTGGGAATGGTTGATTGTAGGCCCTCTATACAGCTAAGTTACACTTTGTATACGCTGTGTATACTGCAAGATTGTATCATATCATGTTGTTTTGTCGGTTTCTTTTTTTTAATTCAGGGACATGTTTACTGGTTTTACTGGCCTGCAGTGACAAGCAGCTGAGGATACCAGGTCTGTAGCTATAGCAACCAGCTTTGGCAGCCTATCAGGAGAGTTCGAACAGGTCTGTAGCTATAGGGACCTGAGGAGCTGATGCAGCCTATACAAGAGGGGATATCTAGGAATAGGTAGGAGACTGTTTATGGACACATACAATATTACAAAGTGACTTGTTTTTGCAAGATCTTCAACATAAAAACCAATCCTTGCAGTGAGACAACCCCTTTAATGAAGTTACATCTAAAAGGCTATAAGGTAAAAGTAAAGATCGTAACGAATATCAGGCACACAGCCAATACATGCGGAACACATCTATAATAAAGTCATAGTCATCCACATTGTATCTCTGCATGCCTTGAGTATTATACAGAAGCACAAAGATATTTTCTAATATAGTTTTCTAAGATTTTCTTAAATTTTAAGACTCAACAAGAAAGAAATTGTGACCTTTTACATGATATATTCTAGAGGTATGCTCCCTTAGAGATTGCTTCTAAGAGAGAACATGGCTGCATCCAAAGTGCCTACAGACCATGAAATGGATTTATTGCTCCATGTGCTACCATACAGTTCAAGCATATGGCATTGTCACATATACAAGCCATAAAGGGGACTTCAAGCCATATGGCAGGATATGCATAACATTATACAAATACATGGTACATATGTAAGAGGAAAACCTAACAAAAACAAGGGGCCTCATTTATCAAAACTGTCTAATAGAAAGACGGTCTTTGCTGCCCATAGCAGCCATTCAAAGCTCAGCTTTCATATTTTTATACTGCTCTGGAAAAGCTGAGCTTTGATTGGTTGCTGTGGGCAACAAAGACTGTTTTACTGTTACAAAATATATTAGCGATCAGTGGACATAGTTATGTAACAAAATTTCATTTATTAAAGGGGTTGTCTCACTACATTGATTCATCTTACCTCAGTCCTGTTTTCTTGATTTCACTTTGAATTCTTGGGCATGTTTACCAGATTCTTCTAGGCTGCAGTAGAAGCCAGATCTGTAGCTATAGCAACCAGCAATGGCAGCCTATCAAGATAGATCAAACCGGCCTGTAGATATAGTGACCTGAGGAGCTGATGCAACCCATACAAGAGGGGATATCTAGGAATAGGTAGGACTCTGTTAATGGACACATATTGCAAAGTGACTTGTTTTTTCAAGAGCTTTAACATAAAAAGCAATCCTTGTAGTGAGACAACCCCTTTAAACACTTTTAGTAACAACCTTTAAAAATGTTGCACAGTAAGTTACTTGCGTTTCCAAAAATGGATAGTACATGGCTGATAGTCCTGACAAGTCCATCCGTGTAGTAGCTTCTTGTGCCTCATACTGGCATTGCGTCTCCGGCGTCTCTAGCAGGAGTGAGCGAGTGGACAGGCGGGCATCAGATCACTAATATATTTTGAAACGTGGGATATCCCGTGATAGTGGACTGTGGCACGAGTATACAGTATATGGTCCTAAACTACCAATTGTACTGTTTTGTTTTACTGTTACACCATTTTGATAAATGAGGTCCATGGTTTCTAATTTCATGTTTAGCTTCTGAACTAGTAACATGATGTCTTGCGGCACATGGAAAGGAATAAATGGAGGCTCTGTGGTTAGTACTGTTGCCTTGCAGTGCTAAGGTCCTGGGTTCAAATCCCACCAGGGACAACATATGCAAGGAGTTTGTATGTCCTCCCCGTGTTTGTGTGGGTTTGCTCCAGGTTCTCTGGTTTCCCCCACATTTAAAAAAAACATAAAGATAGGCTAAACTGGGATTCAGACTGTGAAGCCCAATTGGCACTGGGACCAATGTAAGTAATAACGATCTCTGTGTTGTGGAATATAACACTGTTTTATAAAGGAATAAAATAAACAATCAAATAAATCTGTCTAGGTAGTGGGACCATATACAGGCATGTAGAATTGTTATGTGGTGAAATGGTAAGAAAATGCATTTGAGGCGGAAAAGATGAGAAATGCTCTTAGAAGGTACACTGGTATGCATGAGGTAAAATCAGAGGTTGCTCCTCACATGATCTCAATCTATGTTCAGAGGAGAAGTCTAAGACACATGGTTGTCTGTTGTGAGTAAAGCCTTTTGTTCAGTTAAATTACTTTACTTTTCCTCATTCGCGTCTACATGGAAAGATTGTACCAATTTTCTGGAGTACAATCAGTGGAGACTCTTGGGCTATAGAGCCTTGATTCTGCTTTCTACTCTTGTTGAAAGCTCCTTTCATCTCGAACTCTTATGATGCTTTATGTTTTTAGAAAAAAAATGTCTTGTAGTACAAAAATTAAAGCCAAAGCAAAAGATTAAAAGGTGGGTGACTTTGTTGAGGAATGGATGTCATCAGCAGCAACATGTTGAGATGTCTTCAGATATTCTCACACACCGCTGTCATGTCAATTAGAGAAAACCAGGAACATTACTCACAGGCACCATAACATTTAATTATTGAATGTCTACATTGCCAGTAAGGGGCTGATAACTGTATTGAAAATGAGTATTGACAATACAAGAAAGAAGTAGATGCTGTTTATGTCGTTCTGGAAGACTGTAGACATGTTATGGCCTTTTATCTTCTTGAATTATAATAGTAAGGCATTCTATGGTTAATGTGAAAAGAAGTAATTACAACTCTGGTAATTGTCATTTGCATGGTCCTTTACATTCTGAGTTATGTGCTTATTTTCTATGAAACCACAATATATTGATGACAATATATACACATAATGTACAAGTATATTGGTTTATATGGATATTTCCAGGAGTTCATATATATTGAATGGGCATGCAATTAAAGGGTCCCTGCAGGGGTTTTGTGATGCTTTCTGAAGATGAAATGATCACAATAACCCTACTTCTTTGTGCCCTGTCTCATAAAAAAGAAAAGTCTTTCTACCCCTTGAACTGTTCCTCATTTTAAAATGTTCCAGCCACAAGTATTAGGCTATGTTCACATGGCTAATTGCAGGGTGTACAGTATGCCCCGCAATTACGCCGGGTGTACGGGAGCTCGCGCCTATCGGCATGTACTCCCGCGTGAAGTAATTGACATGTATTTGCAAATTAAAAACTGAAAAGTGAGGTGTGCATATATATTCGGCCCCTGATACTTTGTAGGACCACCTTTATCTGCAATGATAGCTGCAGTCTGTTGGTGGATGTCTCCACCAGCTTTGCACATCTAGAGGCTGGAATTTTTGCCCATTCTTTTGTGCAAAATTACTCTAGCTTAGTCAGATTAGTTGGAAAAAGTCTGTGAACAGCAATTTTCTAGTACTGCCAAAGATTCTCAATGGGATTTAGGTCTGGACTTTGACTGGGCCATTGTAACACATGAAAATGTTTTTATTTAAACCCTTCCATTGTAGCTTTGGCTGTATGTTTAGAGTTCTTGTCCTACTGGAGGTGAACCTACACTCCGTTCTCAAGTCTGTTACAGTCTTTAACAGTTTTTCTTCCAGGATTTCCATGTATATTGCTTCATTCATCTTACTATCAACTCTGACCAGCTTCCCATTCCCTGTTGAAACAAATTGTTTCCACAGCATGATGCCGCCACCACCATGCTTCACGGTGGAGATGGTGTGTTCAGGGTGGTGTGTAGTGTTGACCTTCCTCCACACATAGCGTTTGGCTTTAAGCCAAAAGTAAAATTTTGGTCTTCTCTAACTAGAGCACATTCCTCCACATGCTTGCTGTGTCCACTACATAGCTTTTTGCAAACTGCAAACAGGACTTTTTATGAGTTGCTTTCAAAAAGGACTTTCTTCTTGCCACTCTTCCATAAAGGCCAGATTTGTGCAGTACATGACTAATAGTTGTCCTATGGACAGATTCTCCCACCACAGCCGTGGTTCTCTGCAGCTATTCCAGACAGTTCCTGGGCCTCTTGGTTGCTCCTCTAATTAGTGCCCTTCTTATTTGTGTTGTCAGGTTACGTAGACGGCCATGATTTGATAGGTTACCCATTTTGCCATACTCCTTCCATTTACAGATGCTGGATTGAATAGCTTGGGCTATTTTTTTTTTTTTTCAATTTAACCCTGAAATACACTTTCCCACAACTTTATCCATGTGCTGTCTGGTGTGTTCCTTGGTCTTCACAAAACATACTGCAGTTATACTGAGAATAGATTACTTACAAATGTACTCTATTTGCTAATAAGGTGACTTCTAAAGGCAACTAGTCACACTGGATTTTATTTAGGGATATCATAGTACAGGGGGCTGAATACATATACACACCACACTTTTCTGTTTTTAATTTTCAAAATCTTGGAAAAGCATTTGTCAACCACTTCACACTTCATTAATACTTCAATACTTGCTACTTTTTGTTGCTCTGTCTCATAAAATATCAATAAAATACATTTAATTTTGCAGCTGGAACGTTTAATAATGAGGATCAGTTCAAGGGGTAGAAATACTTTTGCAAGCCACTGTAGTTGTATGAGGGCTTGTTTTTTTTTTTTTTCTTTGCAGTACGAATTGTAGTATTTAATTGTACTATTTAATTTGTCATCTAATGAATAAGGAAACCCCAAAAAATTATTTGTGGGGTGGAGTGGAAAATTTTTTATGTATCATTGTTTTTTGGGGTTTGGTTTTTATGGATTTCACAATATGGTATAAAAGACTTGCAATCTTATTTTTCTGGGTTGCTAAAATTCTGGTGATATCAAATTTATAAAACTTTCATTATGATTTACTAATTAAATAAAATTCAATAAATATATTTTACTTTGCCATTTCCTGAGACCAATAACATTCTTAATTTTCTGATGACAGAGCAATGACGACAGTTCCATGTAGGTTTTATGTTTGTTTATTTCAAGCCTCGCACAATTTTTGCACAATTTTTGCTTTGCATCCGGTTACAGTTCTTGTTTGTATGGAAAGCAGAAGTCTACATTAGTACTATTTAGTGGTACATATGACTTTCTGATTACTTTTTATTCAACTTTTAAATGTTTGGGGTAGGCAAGTTGACCCCCTTTTCCATTTTCACAGCATTCAGTCTTCAAGATAAACAAAGCTGTATTTTATTGTATTTGACTTTTAAGGATGCAGCGATACCCACATATTCATTTTTACTTAATTCCTTTAGTCCCTGCGAGAGTATTCTATTTCATTCTGTTCATGTTATAAAGGGGTGATTGGATAATCCAGGGTCCCACTCCATTTTTGTATAATAGCTTAGATACCACAGTCATAATGAGCCAGCTTCACACATCATCATGACATAAATGTACATTACTTGTCTGGAATGGGTTGAAAATACTTTACTTCGGATCATTATTTGTTAGAAAATTAATTTTTTAAACTTCTTGCCTTGTCAGTTTTAATATTAAGATTTCCTTTTTGGCATGAACTACATTATACAGATAAAATATGGAAAAGGTGTTTATATTTAATAAAAAATTGTATGATATTAGGAACACCTGGTGTCTTTATTTCAGAAAGAGTGCCACTCTTGTCTATAAGCTGTATGTGGTATTGCATCTCAGCACTAATGACTTGAATTTATATTCTTTGTCAAAAAGCAGCTATTTTTTCTAATTCTATTTGCCCTTTTTAAAGCTTCTAGATCCTGTTACAATAAGTTCTTTTTGGACTCCCCACTTAACCACCATTGACCTATGCCATGCTATATAGAATCTATGAGCACTATGGTTGTAAAATATTTGATTGTATTGTGACACAGCTTTTATCCAGAATAATTACATTATGTGCACTTTGTACAATGAAGCATTAAACATATTATTGGGTTATTTTTGTAGTCTATGTATTTCCTACTGCTATATCAAGCTAGGACCAGTAACACCTATAAACTAAATATAGCAACTATATACAAATATAACATTGTTGTAGGATACAATAAAGTCACTTCCCATCAAGAAAGGACTAGATACTGAGCTTGTTACTCTGATTGTTAAGTTAGACATGTTATTTTAGCCTCCATGCACATATGTAATTTATTTTCATGTATATAATCTGTTTTTGTGTATAGCAAGTTGATGAAACATTCATCGTTCTGATCTTTAACATATGACACGCAGCAAAATTGATTTTGGTAATCATCCCCCTTCCTGTATTTTGCGACATGGCCCCCCATCTATTCTGTTCCTGAAAGATCTCCTCTTGTGTGTGCACCATTGAGGATACTTTCTAAAAGATTTAACTCTCTCTTAAATCATCCCATATTTAGAGAGGAAGTTTCAATAGGAAAACCTGGCCTCATTTTCATGAAAAAAGATCTATTGGGATAAAACTCTTTGCCATCACTAATGACCGTTTACCTATCTGTGGCACTTTCAATAATGGCAAGTAAACGGTGGCAGTCCTAGATAAAGCTTTGCAGAGCTGCTGGTTAAATCCTCTTGTGTAGTTTTTATATCCAAAATGGAAGCTGTGATGCTGTATAAGTCAATTAAAGCATTAGGTAATCTAATTGTGCTGTAGCCACAAAGTAGCTTAAAAGCTGCACTGCCAGTGAATAGTACACGGGCGCTTCCCAACCCCCTTTAGTTTGGCTATCCCCCATGGTCTTTATGAAAAAGGCGAATGGAGAAAATACACAGAAGGACAACAATAGGCCCAGAGGGACTTGCTCATGCAGATGTTGGGAAAGCCAGTATTCTTAGCCAGAGGGCAAGAAATACTTTGTGCATAGGGACAGATCTGTATGCCTGTAATATAATCAACAAAGTGAAGGGGGGCAGGGTCTTGCCAGAATTGAAATTTTGGAATTTGTTTTGCCCTCAGCAAGTCTCTCAATCTTGTCTCTGTTCATTAGTTGGAGGGGGAAACTGATCAGCAGAAAAATTGTGCAATTAAAGTTACTTATCCTGCAGACATTGATGTGTGATTAACATTCTTCCATATTGCTTTCATTAGCTTCTTTGTTCAGTGTGAATGAGAATGGAAAGCAAATAGGTAGCTGCAATACATTCTAACCGCTAAACAAAATATATATGTGTGTGTTTATGTTAATTTAGTTTTTAATATTTACAAAATTTTATCAGAAATTTACAAAATTAAGTAAATTATGGATCAATAAATAATGGCACTTTTTCCTTAATGCTTTTGTAGATCGCACGGATACAGACGCATGGTTAAGTGCGGTAAAGTGTGCCAAATTTATGAACAACATGCATTAGTTTTTCATCAGACTACTAGTGATAACTATGATACCTTTAAATTGGGATAAGAAAAACAATTCTACTAAATCTACTGAATTATGCAAGACTTATCATTCCATTTCTGCTATTTTGATAAATGCTGCATAAACCACAAAATTGTTGCCATCTTTTACATTTTGCAACACTATTGATAAATCTTCTACTTTGTGCCAAAAATGAAGTCCTTGTTGAGCTCCAGATTTAATATGTTTTAGACACTGTTATTGGAAAAATTCCTTGGATTTATGCCGAGATTTTTTTACTTTTTAGAGGTGTTATTTGCCCCTTGTTTAGATGCAGGTTAGCCCCTTTGCAATGTGGCTAACATGTGTTACTCCTGCCAAAGGGAAATCTGAGGAGGATCTGCTCAGAAGAATGGATCTGTCCATTTCTTTTCATTTGCACCACGGAAGTGAAACCAATGGTGTGAACAGTCCATGCTGCAATCTATTACACAAAGATTTTAAAGTGGAATTTTATGCAGAACCCACAATGAATTTCTCATTAAAATCCATGTGTGAGCTTACCTTTGGGGCGGATGCAGGTAAAAGTTTGCAGATTTTGCGGTATACTGCAGGTCACTTTTCATGCAGACATTTGCCTCCACGTGGTCATGAGATTTATAAAACACTATCTTCATGGTTAACACTGTAATCCACTGTGGACTTTCCTTGCACAAATCCATGCGGAAAATCTGCAGCAGATCCATCCCTCATGCATTCACCCTTATGGGTGTTCACACAGGGTGGATTTGCTGTGGATTTTGTGGCGGATTAGTTGTATATTCATTACAGATGTGACTGGATTTTTCTACATTGAAGGCAAAATCCACAGGAAAGCTTTATCTGAAAATTGTAATGCACATTTGGGGCCACATGTATGAAAACTGTTTAGGTTTAAAACTCACTTTTTGGCCCATAGTAACCTATGGGCAAAAAGGTGAGTTTTAAACCTAAACAGTTTTCATACATGTGGCCCTTGGTTTTCTTCCATTAGAGTCAATGTATAAACATCTGCAACAAATTCATGACAAAATCTATACCAAAACTGGCAGCAGATTTGTTCTGTGTAAATATACCCTTAACACCTACCTCAACATTTTTGAAAAGTGTGTCATGCTTTTGCTGCAAAATACATATGCTTCTTTAGGGTAGTATAAAGACGATAAATAAGGAGATAAATGTATCTAGCATGCCTAGCCAGCTGATCCATATCAATAAATATGGCACAGTTTTCACTATTTATACTGCATTGTAAGTTCATGCATCCTACGTCACTATTGATAAATTTCATTCACTGTGTTGAGTTCATGCTACATGGTCATTGATCATTTGACTTCACATCCTCATAGAAATCAAAGTAAAAGCAATAAGATATTAACCTCCTACTTCCTGTATTAATCATATTTGACTCCTATATTCAGCTTTGTTAATCAAAATATTTTGAATACAAACCATGAAATACTAAATAAAACAACTTTGTATATTTCATTACCATGCAGCACGTTGATGATGATGACTCTTTGTTTCTCACTATAGTGATTAGCTTTCAACATATAGGGAAAGTTATATGAAGACTGTTATCAAATACATTGCTGTTTGTATGTGACTTTGTTGAGGAGATAATAGAGATTTTTTTCTCATCTGAGTGCACGAGTGCAACAAGTTTCTTTTGGTTACCGACCATCTCTCTCTCCTAAACTGATTAGCTGGAAGCTGTTGTCCGTATATAGTGATGTTCTGAAATACTAGGTTTCTAGATGGTGACTATTACGGATGATGGGTAAAGTAGTAGGTATGTGATGGTAGTGCAGTGCATTGGCGCTTAATATCAGCAGACAATACAGTTAATCTGAATAAACTTTAGGCTATGTTCACACGGCAGTAATTGTGGGACGTATTTCGCTCCGAAATTATGCCGTGTGCATGGGGGCAGGAGCGGGGCGGGGGGGCCAGCAGCCCGCCGACCCCATAGACATACATTATTCTCGGCGCGTATACGCCGTGAATAATTGACATGTCCCTTCTTTCCTCGCTCGCCGTATTGTGCGAGCAGAGAGAAGAGACGTAATCCATAGTTCTCTATGAGACCTGTGGATTACCGTAATGACTAGGATGTATCTCGCCCCGTATTTACCGCAGTACGGTACGAAATACGGGGCGAGATATGTCACATTTTAAGCCGTGTGAACATAGCCTAACAGGTGCAACTAAGAATAGCAGAGCTGATGTGTCAATCACTGCTATAGACCTGCCCACCGCCTGATCAGAAAGTGTGAGTCTGAAGCTGGCTGTGGCACTGTGAAATTGTATTGTAAGACAAACCCTTCCATTAAATGAACCCTTGTACTTTGAGGAAGATGGCAAAGGAATTAACACTGTTTTCCTGGCCACTTTTTATGTATAAATATTACTATATATTTCTGTTTTCTTTTACATAGAAATGAGTGCCAGACAGTACTTCTTGTTTCAGTAGTCAATTATGGATAGTGCAATGTATGCAAAGTGCTGGTTAAAGATATAAAATCCATCTATCTGTCTCATCTCTTTTTATCAGATCTGTGGTTTGCAACTGACGCCAAAGTATATGTGATTTAGAAGCAGATCGTTTTTCTCAGGAAATGCACTTCAACCAGATAAATAAATATTGATTTAATGGGTAAGTGTACTTTTTCAATGCCATTAAGACATGTTAATTATGCATTTTGCAGGGTTTTGCTATGACAGTGATGCCTGACTTTAGTAAGCAGAAACTTCTAGAAATGTTTCATAATCAAAACTTTTTCCTAACTTTAATATCCACTCTCATTTAAATTTTAATAGTCCACAACCAAAATTTATATTTGTTTGTTGTCAGTATTTGAGGTATAACTATATTTTGCAGTGATGATAATTAATTGTTAGATTGTGGGATTCTCTGAGATGTGTTCTAAAAACTTTCCCAGACAACCCTGGAAATCCAGAAAATCATTACAGGTCATCACTTGTTATGTGATTATGAACATGTGCAATCATGTTATGTGGCCAAATGTTCAATGAGCAGTACTGTCAGGTTGAGTGGCATGATTTATCATTTAATGGCCATCTTAAATTCATTGCTGCAAGTAATGACTCCTAGTGTAAATGTTCTCCTTGTTTAAAGAAATCTGGAGAAACTATCCTGCTCCCAGTAAGCAGCCACTTTAAATATCAGTGGTGCTTGCAACTTTGTAATGCCTTCACACATTTCTAGATTTCTGCATAAGTTTCACCTAGAGCTACATCAGATTTTCATTGTTAAAACTAAGTCGAGCAAGTATTTAGAAAATATTAGACTTAGTTATTTGCTTAATGAGGAAAATGAGCCATATATGTGAGTGGCCAAAGTATGTGAACCTTTGCATTCAGTATCTGGTACGGCATTCTTGTCCAACAAAAACTTCAATCAAGCATTTGAAGTAGTTATTGATTGATCCTGTGCATCAGCTTGGAGGAATTTTAGCCCATTCCTTCATACACTAAAGCTTCAGATCTGTTATGTTGGTGGGTTTCCTCCCATGAATTGTTCACTTTAGGGCTTTCCACAACCTTTCTATTAGATTGATATCAGGACTTTAACTTGACCTTTCCAAAATTTTATTTTTCTTTAACCATTCTTTGGTAGAACAATTTCATGCTTACTGTAGCTGTCTTGCTGCCTAACCCACATTCTTTGGAAATTCAACTTACTGACATAGGTCCGGAGATATTCCTTTACTATTTGCTGTTATAATTCATTGTTCCATTAATGAATAAAAGCCAGAAATAAGTCTATTGCACACCACCGTGCTTCCCTAAAATGTAGATTATTTGTGAATACTGGTTTTCTCAATAAATAGAAACAATATAAAACCTCATTCCTCCGTCAAAGGTGGATGGAGTCAAATCACGAGTACGTCCTCCTTAGTAAGACCTTTCACAATAGCTACTCGAACCACCACATATATTATACAAAAAAAAAAATTACCTGGGTTTAAATGAAAGATGTAGTCCTGCACAGAGATGAGCAAACAGTAAAAAGTTCTAGTTCGAACCCCATTAAAGTCAATGGGAGAAGATGTTCTGGTTAATTTTTATACCTATACAGGTGAGTAGAAGCTGTAATTACCATCCATAACAGTAAACTGGATACGTGGAACAACTTAGTGAAGAAGATTAGGCTCTAAGAGTGACAGAACAAAATTGAGAGGCTAAAATACTTCATTCCTTTCAATGGCTAACTGAAAAGATGAGGACAGCTTGCATGCATAGGAGGTGCAGCGATACAAGCTGCTACAAGGCCCTGCATCCTGAAGGGGCCCAAAAGCCCCTTTGCACATAGGAGATTTGGAGATGGTGTGTTATAATTACTGAACCCCCAAAACTGCAAAAACTGAACTTTTGGGCACTGAGTATGATTTAGCAACTCCAAGCACTCTGTATAATATATATTCATGTATATGCGAGTTAGGCATTATGTGAGCCTACAGATGTCACCAAGTAACAGCTTCTGGGTGTGGGAAAGATGCAGCCAGCAATACCAAACTCCCTAACTATTGATGTCTATGGAGAGGCAAATGCTACCTAAAAGCAGTCTGAACAGTACAGAGAGTGAGCTGAAAACGGCGTTCACAAGGCAATACAGTGACATATATATAACATGGTCCTGTGATTTAAGCAGCCAATGAGAGCCTTACATCTCAGCCATGAAGTTTTTGACACTTCTCTGTCCTCTGCACTGATTGGATGGCCGACAAAAGTGCAGAAAGATGATTGGATGGCCACCAAAAGTGCAGAAAGCCACTGAAAACGAAACCGAAAATGGTATGTCAAACTAGAACTAGAACTTTACTAGAATTAAAAATAAAATGTTCGATTCGAGTTCTAAAAATGCGAAAAGTTCTACTAGAACTTAACTTTTCTAGAACAGTTCAATCAACTCTAGTCCTGAACTGCCCAATAATTTACTCCAATAAGTAGCAATAGCGGACTTTGTTGCTATAATTTGCAGGACCCTACCTTGTGTTTGTGGGCCGGCTGGAGTGTGCAAGCAAAGTACTCACGAACACAAGGTATGATTTGACTCCATCCCCCTTTGACGGAGGAGTGAGGTTTTATATTGTTTCTATTTATTGAGTAAACTAGTATTCACAGATAATCTACATTTTAGGGAAGTATGGTGGTGTACAATAGGCTAGGGCAGAATTTACCCTTCACATTCTGCTGCTGACAATATACATTAGCGCTGATACTGGTTTTCAATGAATAAAAGACGCAATAGCCAAGATGCAGCGATACTGGACCAAACTATGATACTGCAAACACCATGTTTGACAGTGAGTATGAAGTTTTTATGCTGGAATACAGTATTTTTTGTATTATTCTCATTTAAACCTAAAAGCTCTATATTATTTTTCCAGTAGCCTTCTGGCCTGTGCAGGTGATCTTTCACAAGGGCAGAAAAGTTCTATTTAGGCTATATCTACACAGTGCTGGTTTTTGGTCGGAATAACGACTATAACCAGAGAGCCATGGACAGCAATAAAAATCTGTGCTACAGATTTTTTCTGGTTGGTTTTGAAATTCGCTGGGTTTTAAAACATGTTGTATCTTCCGCTGGATTCCTGTACATTGAATATATGAAGCTGAAACCCGACCACGTTTTCTAGCGTAAACCCTCGCCAAAAACCACGGTGCAGTGAAGTTAAAATACTAGATGCTATTTTAACTATGTTGTGTAGATCCGACCTTAGAGAGCAGAGGCTTTTGAATAGCAATTCTGCCATGCACACCATTGTTGTTACGTGTCCAGTGTTGGGTTACTGCCCACCAATGGAGTTGAATCTTGGGGCCTACCACCACCCTGCAACTACTGTACATGACTGCATATACTGCCTCTTGCTTTATGCCTCTCTTTCGCTGAAAAGTAGACATAGGCCTGCCGTGGCTAGGGTCCTGCACCCCTGTGGGCCAGTCCGAACCTGTCCATGTCCTCCTGATGGTGGACTCATCAACATTAACATTACCTAATGTGAGAAAAGCCTTTAGTTAGTTAGATGGTACCTTGTCCTATTGACTGCTATACTCTTTGCTCTTGGCACGAGCTTTGTTGCTCGACCATTCCTGAGGAGAGTAAAAATGGTAAATATTTTCTCTCATTTGTACACAGTCTCTCTGACTGTAGATTGTTGGAGTTACCAACTCTCCACTGATTTTCTTCCCATTATCTAAAAACATCTGATTTTAATTTTACCTTCAAATTATCTGTTAATCTTAGAGAGTCACATACTTTACACTCATGCATATGTGATATTGGATCATTTTCCTCATTTTCCTGGTCAAATATTTTGTTTGTTTCATTTAGTTGTTTTTTCTCTACTTTTAGGACTTGTGTGAAAATATGATGTAGTTTTAGGTCAAATTTATGCAGAAATTATAAAAAATGTTGAAGGGTTCACAAACTTTCAAGCATTGTAACTTTGCCTATGTTTCTTCCTTGAATCCTCTGAGGACACTATAAACATGATCCTCCTTTCTTTAATGTTAACTAGATGTTACATTTATTTTTATTGCATTTCAGCTCTCTTGAAGATGCACTGGACACCAGAGCATGCCCAGCCCCTGAGCCAGTGGCCAGAGCAGCACCTTGATGTCTCTTCAACTACTTCATCTCCAGCACACAAATCTGATGTGTTTCCAAGTAGTCGACAAAGGCTGAATTATGCTTGGGCAAATGATGACATATCTGCACTGACTGCTTCTAACCTCTTGAAAAGATATGCGGAAAAGTACTCTGGGGTCTTAGATTCAACATATGAGAGAGCACCACTAAGTACCTACACAGATGGGGCATTTGGACCTGTTAATGTACAGAAGGGTGACCTTGAACCATGGCAAATGTCACATGGTTCTGATAGTTCCTATACAGTAAACTCTATACATGATAGTTTGGCTGGCTCCAAATCGGGCAATGGACATATTGGGTTGGGCAGCCCAACAATTGCATCAGGCAACTTGCCTGAACCACTGTATCCTGGTAGTACATGCGGAGCACCACCTGCAAGTGGTCTTGTGGCACCGCAGGATTATACCTCAACTTATAGTGGCACATATCTCCCACCTGGATATTGTAGTCAGCCTACTGCAGCACTTCCAGCAAGCCACACATCATCTCTACATAGCTCAGGACTTCAGCCAACACATGCTTCACCAGCTTTAGTTCATGGATATAGTAGTTCTGGCACAATATACAACTACAGCTCAAGTAGCTACCCAGCCCAACCTGGATATGGAGGGATGCATCCAGCACATCCTGGTTATCTTCCATCGGGTATTGCTGCACCTACACCACTTCCACCTCATACAGCATCATCACGGTCTGCTGTGGTCCCTGGATACACTTACCAAAGTTCTAATTTAGCGCCAATATCGGTCACTCCTCTGAGCACAGAGTCAAGCAGTTCCTTAAAACGGAAAGCTTTTGACATGACAGCGGAGGAAAGTGATGGAAAATATAGAAAATACAGCTATGAACAACCAAAGACTACCTCAGATTCATCATTTCAGATGTCTGACAATGTACCAAATGAATGCAGAGGCAATGGCTTTAGTCGCAATGGGGAAACCCCTCAGATGCCCTTTAAACCTGGAAAGCACCCAGCAGAAGAAGAACAAATCGGAAAGTCCAGCAGTCAGTCGATGAAGGCAATGATTTCACCTACTTACAATGAGGAAGTCCCTTTAAGATCTGGTGAGGCATTTGGTAAGTTCACACCACCAGTAATTAATGGTGAACGCAGGGGGAATGAACAAGGACACGTCTTTACACAGAGAATGCAGATTTCAGGGATTAAACCACCAGGATTTTGTAACCCATCAGAGGATCAGTTAAAAAATGTGGATCCTCTCATCTTAGAACTTGTCAATGATGAAATTGTGGACTGTGGGCCCCCAGTGCAGTGGACTGATATAGCTGGCCATGTATCTGTCAAGGCTGCAATTGAAGAGGAATTAGTGTGGCCTATTTTAAGACCTGGTGCATACACTGGAGCTAACAGACCTCCAAAAAGTATTTTACTGTTTGGCCCTTCAGGTTCAGGAAAAACCCTTCTGAGCAGGTGCATTGCAACCCAGCTGGGGTCTACATTTCTGAAACTCAACAGTGCTATACTTGTTTCTAAATGGAAGAACAAGAGTGAAAAGGTTTTGCAGACTGTGTTTTACATGGCAAGCTGTCATCAGCCTACTGTGATTTTTATTAGTGAAATCGATCTGCTACTTTCAGCCCATATCAGTGAGGATAATGCTCACCTAGGTAATTTGAAGTCCCAGTTGCTTTCCTTCTTAGATAGCATAGCTACCTCAACTGATGATAGCATTATTTTTATTGGAACTTCACAGAGGCCGGATGATATCGATGAAGCTGCTCACCATAGGTTTGCCAAGCGGTTTTACATAGCTCCCCCTGATAATCTAGCAAGAAGACAAATCCTACACCACACTTTGGCTCAACAAAACTACTGCCTTAGTGAAAGGGAAATGGCCCTTCTTGTTCAGCACACAGAAGGTTACTCTGGCAATGAGCTCATTCAACTCTGCCAGCAAGCTGGAGCCAATCATCTCCATGGTATTTCAGGTCAACTTCAACCAACATCCTACAAAGACTTTGAGGGAGTGTTCTGTAAACTGCGAGCTGGCACTTCCCAAAAACAATTAGACTTATATTTGGAATGGAATAAAATGTACGGCTCAAGACATTGACTGTGGAAGGAAATCAGTTGAATACTTTGGCATAACACTGGCATTGTTTTTTTTCTTAGGGTGCGTGTATTGAGTCCTTAACATGAGTGGAGACCTTACAGAAGTGTTTCTTTCCCTGTAAACTTAATTGTGACAATTTGATGTCAGGCAATGGGCATCTTTTTTATTTTTACATGTGTATGTGTACATGCATACACATCGACATATTTGTATAGCAATGTTCACACCATTGAATGTTTTTGAGGAAAAAAAAGTTCAGAATTTTCTTATTGTTTTCACGTTTGGAAACCTGTATGAAAAAAGTAGCTCTTCACTGTACTCAGGATTTCTTCTATTTATTGCCAAATGATGGCAGTGCCACTGTAGTTTGGTGATTAGAAATCCAGATGTTCTGCAAGTATAACATGATCTCAAGGACGTGTTTCCACTGGCTCATCATAGCCGGTCTGTTCACATGTAAATGGTTTTACCAGCAGAAAATGAAAGCCCCTTCATGGCACTTTGGGGAGCCCAGTTCACACTTGTCATAGTTTAGGTGACCAGGAGCAGCAATCAATTGCATTGTACAAGGCTCAAGAACCAACAACTAAGAAGGGACGGAATGAAAAGTACACTGCTAGCTAAGTATAGGAACCATTTGTATTTTTTTAACTTGTTTTTTATGTTCTTCATGTTTATTTCGAAATACTCAGGAAAAGTTTACTTCCAAAAAGAATGTTGTTTTTAGGACTCATTTTCAAGATCATTTGAATTAGAGACCATAAAAGTACTTGAAGTTATCACCAGGATTGAATGTATTGCCAGTTCTTTCACTCCAGTTATCAGGAACAGAATATCCTACAAAGGTTTTGACCCAGTTCTAAGTTTTTTTTCTTAATTATTTTTATTATTTCATTGTTACTGTAGTGTTTATGGAGTAATGTGATTTCAAATTGTGTCAGTAGCACGGTAGATTGGAACACATTGTCAGTACCACTTTTTGGATAATATTTGCTGTGTTTCAAAAGGTTTATGTCAGAGTTTCACATACGTCTTTCTGTGTTGGCAATGTTTACAACTGTGATATCATTTAATTTGGTAACTACAATTAAAATACATTGTATTGCCTACAATTGATCCAAAATCCGCGGTTAATTCCATCCATATAAACGAATTAAGCCCTTCAAACAAGACGCTCTAATATTTAGTTTTCTGGTTCATTACACAAAATGGAAGAAGTAATTTTGTGAGCCTTTCCAATGTTCACATTAAAGATTCATTTCAATCTGGTGCATGGCTTGGTTTCCAAAATGGATGCCTTCATCACAGATAATGTATCAATTGGCATTCAGGAAAAAAAATTGAGTAAAAAATGTTTATCCACATATTATTCAATTGTATACCCCGTTTATCCAAGTGTTGGTAAGTCCAGATGCAAAAAAAAAATTGTAGATTCAGAGAAGCTCCAGTTCATTATGTCATATATATGGTCATATATGTCATATAAACAACATTATTGATGTCCAAATGTACATAGAGATCATAAGCATGGGTGTAAAGTGAAGTTTATGTTAATGCATAATCTTTCACAGGCCCCCAAATCGATCTCGTATAAATTATAGTGAGTAAGCTTGTGGACTTCTTACGGCTCTGTGAACAAGTGTGTCCCCAGCATCTGCCCCCACAATAGCTATACTTACTATCTCCCATAATAATCACGAACAGAAACATTACTTGTTTAGATTATGCACATAATACAAGTTATATCTTTTAATTTATTGATAACATTTTCTAGTTCATTAGTTTATTAGATGAAAAATGTTTCAAAGCATCATTTTGTTAAATGACCAAAGAACTTTTAAGTAGTGTTTAAGTAAAGATGAATGTAAAATACCAAAGTGTTTGGGGATAGGGATTATTGTTCATGACACTGAATGCCAAATCACAGAACTGTCCACCCATACTTACTATATACAGTGTTCATTCTTCTAACAGATTGTTTACTGATCACTGGTGGTCTTGTTTGTCTGTATATGTACGCCTCATTTTCATGTGAAAATATGTTCTCTTTAAACCAAAGTTTGTTAGTGAATAATATTTTGAAATATTGTAATAGAATTTCTATTAGTTTTATAGTACATATTTAATCAGTTGCTTCCCGCCTTCTCTGTAACTCAGTCTGGAGTCAAAAATTATTAAAATTATACTTTGTTTTAATTTTGATTTAAACCAAAGATGCTAAGAAATTCATTTTGTACAGTTCAACTCTAATGAGTCGCAATGTAATGTATGTATTATATTTGGACTAATGTGGATAAAATGTTGAAATGTATGCTGTTCATTTACAAATGTCCTGGCATATTCAGGGACTGTGCACAGCTCTTGAGGATCAAACGTTTCATGGTAGTAAGCCCATGACTGGCCCCATTGTAATGTGTAGTATGTTGCCATTACCCCACATCTAGGTGAGTAGTCTTGTGACAGTCATGATCATAACAAATAGATATCAGCAACATCTTTTAGTGTCACTCTTAAAAATGTCTGTACTGTTTCTTGTAAAAAAAAAAAAAATATCTTGACCATGTTGGAAGTCTATACAATCTAAAATTTAGGATTGCAGTATGTAGATCACAAATCTGTTTTATCTTGCTAAATTCTAGTGTACCGATTGAAGTCATTTTCAACTTATGGTGACCATATGGGTATCATTTCTCCAGTATGTACTGTCTCCTGTTTGGGTCTTCTTAATGTCTGTCATTTTTATGATTTTTAATTTACCATCCTCTCTTTTTTTTTTCCCTCAACTGTAACACTCTTTTTTCAGTCATTAAAGAATCTGTATCAGGCCTACCCAGATGCAGTCTCGGACTGGCCCATAAGGGGAACATTGGCAGCCCCTAGTGGGCACTTGAACATGGCAGACCTGGAGTTTCTTTTAAACTGCATATTCATCCTTGGGAGAGGCAGAAAGGCTAAGAGTGAGAGGCAGAGTATAAGAGGCCTGTACATTAGATGTAAGGTGTGCCCCCAGAATCAACTCTGTTAGTGGGCCCCAGAATAAACTCCACAGGTGGGCCCTAAGAATGAGATTCCATTGATGGGCCCTAGACACTCCAGTCCAACACTGCCCAGATGTGTACAGTATTTTCTCAAATTACAGCAGACACAATTTTACAATATTTTCGACATACAATGATCTGCCCTGGGATATTGTATCTTGAAACCACACTTCTAATACAATGTCACAGATTCTGCTGATCTGCGGCACATGATTAATGTAAGCTCCAACCCTCTACAGTACAGTGCGGTATTACATGTTCTGTACTGCTTTCTACATGTGCCAAGATGAGCAGCAATTTTGGGCCCAAAGTGAGGGCGGCCGCAGTCTCAATTTTTCAGGTACATTGTGTATAAATTACATAACCCAAAGATGCTCCTGTTCTGGAAACTAGAAAGTGTTATCTTGCTGTTATATGTAAGGACTTAGTTTGTTTGTATTAGTTATCTGATTCATTTTCTTTAATTCTTTTCATTATATTGGGGTGACATTTTGGGGCCTTCAAATTCAATTATCAGTTTTTCATAGATTTATAGTGTCAGCATACAAAGGCTTCAACACACAGTAGTCGGTCCCTCAACATTGTATGTTGAGGGACCTCTGTATATCTATTACCAAATTAGTCCACACTGACTATTTAAAGGTGAAATCCAGTCCAAATGACAGCCTATAACTTTACTGACTGTATTCTTAAAGAGAAAGCTCATTAAGTAATCTTCTAATTTGTCTTAGATAGTGGAGAAGATTTCACTGGTGAATTTTGTGATCTGGGGCCACCACCGATTTCCATAGTTAAATGATCAATTCCGTGCTACAAATTTATTTGTATTAGATTTAATAGTGGGAATACTAGAATTCTGACTTTACCAATTGTGTCTCCTCACATGTATTTGTGATGTATCAGATTATTTTACTGGAATTCTTCCTAAAGGGGGTGTCCCTCCAGCATTACATATGGATGTCATAAAACTAGAGCAGAGCTGGTACATAATGGCTTTCACTGTGGCGGATGAGCCATCTATCTAATAGCTTCCACATACAGTAATACAGAAGCCGCTGCCTGGCTGGAAGCTGCTATTTCCTCTGACAAAAGTAACTGCTTTCATTAGGTCTCGACACTAAACAAGGGAAATCACCTGACTACTGCCAGTACTCCCATAGTAAGGCCATGTCCCCACTGCACGGATTTTCCACCAGACCGTTTTTAAGACCGCCAGCGGTCCGAAAAACATTGATCATGTTCATTCTTCTACTCAGTTTTTGGGTGGAACATGAACAGGTCAAAGAGAAGGGGGAGAGTTTTTCTCCACGAACAGCCGAGAAAAGCCGTCCCCCTGTGGTCATGTACATGGCTCCAAAACAGAGCAATTACCGGTCGGATAATGCCCTAAGGGGTTGTTTGTGGTGAGGATAAAGTAAGTAAAGCTATTCATTAATTTTGCCATAATACATAACATATTTATGCAATTTAGTTATGAATAGACCCTTAGGCTTCGTCCACATGACAAAGGACAAAATACTTGTCTTAATCTAATCAGAGTCAGACCAGTAGTTCACACTCCTTTTTGCATCGTTTTTTTGCCATGGTTTTTGGATTTCGGTTGTCCCATTCCATTGAACAGTTTTATAATTCACTGTTTTCAAGTGAAATATGGCGGATTATATAACATGTTCTAAGTTTTCTACCCGGGCTTCTGATTTAAAATCCGACCTCAGAAAATCTAAGCTGTGTAGACTACAGCTTGGATTTTCTATTGAGGTCTATGGGGATAATAAACAGTCGGATTTTTGCAGATTCTAAATACTGAATCCGCTTAAAAATCCAACAGTAGATCACTGTCCTGTAGATGTAGCCTTGTAGGTTGAAAAAAAAATATTACAATCATCCCATTAAACAACAATAACAAACACATTCGAAGTATTCATAAGAAATACAGGAACACTCAACTGTGATTAGCCCCGTCTAAATATGATATTCCTTTATCACTGATTTTGCAGTAAAGAATTGGTAAAAAAAAAAAAAAAAAAAATCGTAAGCCTAATTTAGTGGTTAACCACAGTTAAACCAAACCATCAATAAATCCATTGTCAATGTCTTATCGTACATTCACATGGTTTAATCACAGCCTAGTAAAAATTCTTGAACAATCAGACTTAGTGTTGCTTTGTGCTAATTAATTGCACCCTTCATTAACAATGGTAATGTTACACTATTGAGCACTCCTGCTTTTTCATTATAGAAACGCCACATAACTGGGGCCTGTTCCACATGAAGCCCATCGCTTTTTTTTGGTGCCAAAGTATTTTATCCTAACTATTTAGAGTGAAGGAATGCTGCTGCTCCCTAATTGTTAATAATGTATCATTGATCTCTGATAAAGACATTGCTTCTTCTCCCATCCATTGCTCAACTGTTGTGGTTAATCATTACAGAGTTTATGACTTAACGGTACCTTTTAGAGCTTGTAACACAGCAGTGAAGTCAAATGCACGTAGCCTATTTATGGTGGTCTGTAAATGCCTTTTACAAATTCATGTGCAGGAATTCCATTGAGTTCTGATACCACGGGGAGGGCATTATTAAAAAATCTAATGGGCAATCACTTTATTAGAGCTACTGAGCACCATTCAAACTGACATCTGGATTGATACAATGAGGACAGATATGTCAATATGTCAACAATCACAATGATATATCTATCTAAGAAGTCGACTACAAGACAGGTCAAGATTTTTTTTTTGTATTTACCGATGTTTGGACAAAAATATCTGGTACAATGAAATAGGCTAACAGGTAGCAATATTGGTAGTTAGCTGAATATTTGAATATCTTTTTTTAAACATACTTTTGCCTTTGTTGACAGATTAAAGGGGTTGTACAACAGAGGACAATACATCTTAAATGGGGCCAGGCTTTGAAAAAAAAAAGTTGTACTTGCCTATCTGTCCTCAACCACGGTCACTCTGGAATTCCCTGAGATCAGCTCCTCTTCACTGGTGGCTTCTTATCTCAATACACACAGAAGAGTTTCTTACTCAAAACTCCCATAAAACTGAATGGAGAGCCATGTGCAAGCCGGCCCTCCAGTCTGCTCTGTAACTTTGGGGGGGCCTATTCCCAAGATGACGTATCCTAGCAATATGCCATCAAGGTCTATAGTGGTAAAATTCCTTTAAGAAGGCATTAGCAAACAATTATTATTGAATATTAGAGCAATCTAAAATTAGAGAATATGACAAATAGCTACATTGAACCCAAATAAAATAAGTGTACTCTTGCTTTAGGTAATGGCTGTGCTTATATAAGTTGCCTTCAAGAGCAGCCAGACAGACTGCGGTTCGTAATGCTTATTATGTGAACAAGTTCCTTAGATTTTGTTCTAACTCCAGTCTAGTAAATGTAGCACTATGTAAGTCATGAACAAATGTTCTCTGAGCTATCAATTTGATCACGTAAACGTTATTTCAAAAACACATCCGTATATGGTATACCTTCCTATCCTCCTACCCAATTTAAACCTAATGAATGAGTGATACACAACCAGAAAATTCCACTTAATTCTGTAATAGAGTGGCCTGAGCCTTGGATTTGGCTCAGGAAATGAATGCATCAAAATAAAGAATTCTCCACCGGCATAAAAAGGCTTATCTTGCACTGAAATACAAGCTTTCTGTGTTACTCATGGGGTTGGTGTGTGAAGCATACCACTTATAAACAATACTCTCTTTGTGCATGTAATTATTTCCAACTGTTGTAGGCTAAAGCTACTAAATCTGTTCTGGAGACCCCCTCTCTTCCATCTGACAATATCACCTTGTTTATTCTCACATTGGTTTGCATCTTTCTCTTTTTTTTAGGGAATTTCACTTTCACATTTATTGCATGAATACCATTCTTTTATTGAGACATTCAATCCTGACACTAATTCAGACATTAAACATGCACATTCCACTTGCGATGTACATCCTTCTCCTTCCTGCTTGCCTGACTAACTGTGAAATACTAGCACTATCAGGATAAGTTTACCCATGCAGATTCAAATCTCTTTCATTGAGTGGTGAAATCCTGGGTGAAAAGCTTTGTCAAGTCCGGAGCAGTATAAGCAAGATTCAGATCTCAGACTTAAACTGGCCATAAATTAAGAATTTCAGTTGACCATTTTGTGGAAGGTTTAGTTTTCATGGTTGGTGACAAGGCCATGAGCTAAAATGGTAATCTAGATAAATCGGCCAGTTGATCTCTGACGTGATCTGTGGTCTAGTATGGATTTCCACTAATGTGATGCAGATCTGTTGTTGCACATGAACAACTTTTCAAATATAGAATCAAACAATGACCAAAATAATCCAACTAGGCAAACCAACTTCACAGCAGTTATCTGCTTTTGAAGGACAGATCAGGACCATTAGGCGGCAGAAATCTACATCACCTTTCTCTAGTGTATGGCCAACTTTACTTTGAAGCTACATAGTAACCTTTTAATGCTGAATAAATACATTGCATGCATTTTGTTAAAAATGGTTGCTATGCTTAGAGAAAGAGCATTTAAGAATATAGATGACATTTTTATAATGGTTTATCAGTGTTATCAGAAATACGATAATCAGACTAATGTCGTGACAAAAGTGTATAATCTGCCCATAGACATCAAAAGCATTACAGTATATTGCCATTATTACTTGATGATAATCTCACCTTGGGATTTGTAAGGGTCATGATAACTTTCTGATCTTCTTAAAGCTCAGTCTATAGTCTTATGCCGCATTGATTAATTAGTTCTATACAAGCTGTTACAAAACAGCAAAGAGGTGACTGCATTGATTTGACAAAGTAATAGTATACCAAAGTAAAGACTCCTGAATTATATAGTTTTTGTCCAAAATGAAAAAGATGAGTAGAGTCCAAAAATAGTGGAGGCCAACTGGAGGAATTTTGATTTCCATGCAGATCTAAGAGAAAGCGAGAGATTGTTTTACGCCCACCTATACCAATAGTCTCCAACCAGTGGCTCTATGCATCGTAAAGATCAAGACATCGGTGTAGAAGGCATTTGCATAATTCTGCTTTTTGTATTGTCAACAAAACCTATCCAGCAACATTGAAAATGAAACCGTGCATCCTCAAAAATATATGAAGTGATTCATTAGCATCTACTTTTCAAGGCAAATTAAACACTTTTTTGCCATTTTTGTTGAACCCCCCTAAAAGAGCAAAAATAAAGGACCCCAAATATTTGGATACGTTTAGGGTCCCTAGTTCTGGATCCTTTTCAGCCACGCTAGACTAATGCAACTATCCAAATGTGTTACCACAAAACTCCATTAAAGTGGTTTAACAAGACTGCCTGAAATAAATTATGATAAATTTGGATAGTTGGATTAGTCTAGAGCAGTGAAAAAGAGTACCCAAAATAGCCTACCTAAAGGACAGGCCATCTATGTTTAAACACTAGGGGCAACATGTATGATCGTAGGCACTGACAGGCCAGTTCTAAATAGCTAAAGGTAGTGTAGAATGCGCCAGAATGTATGAAGCTGTTCTTCTGCAGGTCATTCATACAGGCGCATTGTAGTGCCAATACGACAAGTCTGGCTCAGGCACCACCTTTACCTTGGTCTGGTTGTTCTAACTTTTCTGCACCTAGGTTTGGCATCAAAGAATCATAAATGTGTCTAGTTCTATGACACGCTGCCTTAACGCCCCACATCTTTGCCGCATTACGGAATATCAAGTCAGGTGCCGATTGCGCCAAAGATTGGAGTGTGACTGTTCATACGTCTATAGAACAGGGTTATGACAGCTTTGTGGCGCAAAGTACACCAGAAAACTGTTGCAGCCCAATTCATAGATGTCGCCATAGGGGTCTAGCCACCGAACCACACTGACTTGTAGGTTGAAGATGCTGTGTCCCTCTTGATGGTGAAGGTCCAGAGCATGAGACCACCACTGGTCAAACATTAGTATCCTAAGGATACAATACTAATGTTTTATTGCTGGTAAACCCATTTAAGAAAACATCCAAACAAACCCTACAGCTATAGGTTTACCACATGTACTTGAAGCAGTTCATATATGATATAAAGCATGTTGTTGTTAGGCTATGTCTACACTGCATCGGACAAAAAATGGCCCGAAAGCGGACGTTTTTTCTCCGATGCAGGACCACGGTTTTTGTCACGCTCTGTACAAAAACCGCAGTCGCTTCTCGTTTTTTTAATGTCGCCCATACAATTGTATTGTATGGGAAGACGGCAAGAAAACTAAAAGTGCCGGTGTATTATACAACATGTTATATAATACGCCGACGCCAGAAGAGGAGCAGAGAAAAGACAAGCTGTGGAGACTACAGGTCGTGTTTTCTATTGCCGCCTATGGGGCTGCAGGGACGATCGTATCTTCAGCGCTTTTAAAAAATTAAAAGCACCGGAGATACGATCGTAAACCTGTGCAGTGTAGACACAGCCTTACATGTGAATTATAAGAAAATAAGTAGAACTTTCCCCTGCATTGACCCCACAACGCTAAGTCAGGCCTCATCCTCAATGTTGTTGGATATAGCTGTAAATGCTTTTAGGTTTCTTTTAGAACTTCCATTAGGATGCACCACAAAGAACCAAAAGAACTCACATGTCTATTATCCAACTGTATATAAAAAGAGTCAGAACTAACTCATTGTTGACTGAATGTAATAACCTTACTTGTCCTAGTGTTTTATTGTAACTATCTTTGCAGTAATTACAGCCCTTTCTAGCTACTGAGGAAGTACATTTTCCAAAAAGTGGTACTGTGTTTAATATAAAGGTTTTCATCTATCCGTGTCACATCTTCTGTAACCATTTCTACCTCATTTTGCAAAGTATTGTACATGACGTAGTTATTTCATGTCCTGTTAATGTTGGGATACTCTTGAGCTGTGATGGTCTACCTCAAAAATACTGTATTTTAAAAGGAAAAAGTATTACGCAGTATTAAAGAGATTATGTGAACTTTCTCCATGCCTGTTGTTTTTTTTTATATATTATTTTATACAAATTCTTTTAAAAAATTGATGTATACTTACTGTTTATAAGCGTAAAAGAATACTCCAGTTTTAGGAAATAAATTGCTCTAACTAATGCAGGGCTTGAGGGGTCGCGGAGCATAATGCAAGGATCGAAAGAACACCAAACAGAATCTCTATGATATGCACCTCACTCTCAGACCATATACTAGACATAACTCAGCTTTGCAGCTTGTAAACTATTTTAATTATTTTTATGTATATAATAGGACATGTTAACATTTTTTAATGTACGTGTTTTATAATTTCTGCTCCTGTACCTCTTTTATACCAATGCAGTAGGCCCCTATCTAGCATAAAATGGTATAGCCCACATTTCTATCCATAGTAATGGCTCTTATAAAGTAACTGTATGGATTTAACAGTCTTGTTACCTCCTGGCAATCAGATTGCAGCAGGGTTACATAACATCTATGGAGTAACTGAATAGGAATAATTATTATTATAGCAACATTTCATTTTCACTGTGTGTAGTTACTTATATAACTGTTGTCACTCTAGGGGATGTCATGTTGTTAAATGTTAACTTATTAACAACAAACTAGAAACAAAGCAGAAAGACTTCTCCACAGACAGTGACAGATATGATAAGACGCTGCTGGAGGTAGTAATGCTGGAGAAGTTCTGCTCCTCCATACGCTACTGTTACCTGGATACCAGGGATCACATGGCATGTGATGTTTGGTGGTCACATGACTGTTTAGTCCATACAGTTACTGCATGAGATATATTACTTTGGACAGGAATGTGGGCTATTACAGTTTTTTCCAGATAAGGACCTCTTGCAATGGCAGAAAAGAGGTACAGGAGTAACATTTTTATTACATGTATAGTAAAAAATTGGAAGATCTCCTATTACACATGTAATAACTAAGAACAACATAAAGTGGAGATCCCCATTAAGCAATGCAAAATTTAATGACTGAAAGTATTGATATCTCTGGGACAAAAGTTCTCCAAATTCAGCAAAACACAATCTAAATTGCATAACGCTGTATTTGGAAAAAAGTTGACCAATTAATTATACATAGGCTGTATATGTTACTGATACATAATAAATGTATCTGCGTCAAAAATGCATCAAAATGTTCCTTTTTTAGTGTATATTTTTTGGTGCAAACACAATAGTACATGTGCCCCAGAAGATTGTGAATGATCCATCTGAATGACAGTATTTTGTCTGCAATATGATTTTAAAAAAAAGTCAATTTATACTGCGACTTAACAGGATCCAGATCCTATTTGCCGGTGTTGCCCCAAATATAATATTTACACAGGTATGCGAATTACATCTGGTCTGTAAGTATTAGGGGTTGTTCATTTGGCATTTTTGGATCCGATTTTGGATCCGTAAATTGCATCCAAAAACGCTGCAGTGATCAGATCCTAAAGGTGTTCAACAAGCAGCTGTGTGTATGGATACATGTTGGATGCAGCAGGATCGCACCCTATAGTTTGAAATAGGGCGCCTGCTGCGTCTTTCAGACCAAGAATTGACATGTCAATTCTTGGCACGGATCCAAAAGATGCAATGAAACATGCATTGGCGATTACTCGTGTTGTTAACGCCGATGCATGTTTCAAAGTAAATGCAATGTAAATTACATTGCTCATTGTTAGATACTCGACAGACGGATCCAAACACGTATCTAAAAACGTGTGTTTACACGGACTCAACACGCCATGTGAACATACCCTTAAGCTAAGGCTTCATGGTGAGTTTGGCCATGCAACATGTGTTACAGCTAAAGGTCACAGTGCCATGTTGCCTGCATTACAGGTAATAAACATAAATGTCCTTACACTGCAGCATGCTAGTGGCCACCACCACGACCTGATAGTAACCACAATTTCAGAAGGTTTGGTTTCCTGGTGACTATCTAGCTGCAGTTGTGGCAACTTGCTGGGTACAACACAACCACATTTAATTGGCAGCTGTGCAGAACGTGACACTTATTTTTGGCTTTGACACAGATCACTCAACATCGACGCCAGGTTGCCCCAGCCTAAGGATATTTACAATAGTGCCAGATTTGTTGCAGAAATTCCTGCAACTGTTCAATTAATCTAAATCGAGTTTGTAGAAATCCAATGCTTGTTGGTAAAACAAGCCTATTTTCTGTCTCTAAAATTTCTGTCTGTTACAAATCTACCACATGTATAATAAAACCTTATGTAACCTTCTTTTTTTTTTTTTTTTCATATTCCAAGCTTTTATTTAAAGTTTAAAATATTTTAAAAAACCCAGCTTTACATTTATGGGACGGGTGGAAATACAAAAAGGTAAACATCGGGTAATCGCAAAAAAATTTCATCAATTTTTCATGGAAAAAAATATTGGGGCATGTTAAACAAGAGTAAAAAGGCTGCAAACAAGGAAAGGGGAAAAAACAGGGGGAGCAAAACTTTGCTTGTGTATTTTTGATCGAGAAAGGGGAGCAAAGTCTTTTTGTTAAAAGGAAAGGGAAAAAACCCTGCGTTTCCCACAACAATTGCCCTTTTAAAACCAAAAAAAGGGGGAAAAAGCCTTTGGAAAAAAGAAATTGGAAATCTTTTCCTTTAAAAAAAAAACTTTCTAAATCATAACCTAAAACCCAGAAACTAAAGCCGGGACAAAGGGAGGGCCCGGGGGGGGGGGGGGGGGGGGGGGGGGGGGGGGGGGGAGGGGGCCCAAAAAATTATAAATTTTCCCTGAAAAAAAGGGAAGACAAGAGCTGAAAACCACGCGCTCGCCCCCAGTATACCCCAAAAAGACCCACCCGGAGGGGCCAAAAGACCACGGGAAGGGTTTCGCTCTAAATTTAAAAAGTCAAAAAATTTCCGGCTTATGCCTCGGGAGCCCCAAAAAGCCCCCAAACACTCCGCCCACGTACAAAGTATTTTGGTCAGTCATTTGGGTTTGGGGGTCCGCATGCATTTCTTCCTTCTGTTGGATAGGGGTTATTCCTTTTAAAAGCTGCCAGGGAAAGGGTTGCGCCCGTTCTCCCCAGCCCCCTTTTTCCAGGGCCTTCGGGGCCCACCCCAACATAAAAAAAAGTAGTGACCCGGAAAAATTTAAAGGGGCATAGGGAAAAACTTTGCAGAACCACCATAGGGTCACTCTGAAATTTTGGGATTCCCGTCACAAACTTTCAATGTTCTGCAAAACTTTCCCCAAAAACCGCAACGAGGGGAAATTACCCCCAAAAGGGTGGGACAAAAATTTTCCTACCGCTTTTTTCCCCACTCCAAAAAGATTTTTAGGAACCGGGGGGAAATCCTATGTAAGATTTTGGGGGTACCCTTTTAAACCAGGGGAGAGTATTTTAAGGGGAGTTCCTGCAGTCTAAAAGGGTACAAAGGTTTTAAATTCCCAAATTTGTTGGCTTTCCCCCCCCCGTCCCCCCTAAAATGGATTTTCCCATTTTCCCCCCCCCCGCCATCCCTTTTAATTTGGGCCCAGACCCCGACTAGGGGGGAATATAAACCCAGTTTTAATACCCTTGGAAAATAAAAATGATTTTCCGATGAGCTGTCGGAGAACTTTGATTCCAGGGGAGTTAGGGGTCTGTGAAGTTTCAAAGACAAGTTTATTAGAAGCGTAGTAATGCAGGGGTTTTTAGGTATCTAAACCCGGGGCCGGGAGGAGGGTTGAAAATTTTAAATTTTCCCCAACTCTGCCCGGGTCTCAATCCCTGTGAGGTAAAAACGTCAGAGAAACCCTTTTTTGGGTTTTCCCCCCCCCTAGCATCCCGTCGCGGGATAAGGGGCCCAAAGTGTTTCCCTGAGGGGTTCCCCGTTTATTGGGGTTAGTGGGGGTCCTTGGGGGGGATACCTTGGTAGACCCATATGACCCCAAGCCAGGAAAACCGGGGGTTTACTCGCCACCCAAAAAGGGGGGGTCCCCTCAGTCCGCAATTTGGGGAAACGGGGTCGGGGGAAAAACGGCAGTTGGGGGCCAAAGGGGGCCCTTTATATTCTTCCTCTAATTACCAAAAGTTTTGTGGATCTGTGATGGTAAAAACAAAAAACTTTGTGGCTATTTTACGCCAAATAAAATGCTTTTTGTTCCGGGGAAAGCAAAGGGCCCCCCCCTGCCTGCCCCCCCAAAAAAATAAACCCACTTGGCGATTTTTCGCCTTCCGCCACCCCTTTTGAAATTTTCTAAGGGTTTTTTACCCCCAGTTTGGGAAAAAAATTTTTGGGTTTTAAAAAGCAGGGGAAAAGCCTGCAATAAATTTCAATATAAAGGGGTTTGAAATTCATCTTAATTTTTACTAATCCCCCCCCAACCAGGAGAAAACCTTTTTGAGTTCCCCCGTGCCAGATCTGCTGTAAATTTGCTCATTTTTTTGGGGCAAAATTAAGTCATATTTAAAATCTCCCCAATTTTTGTTCCGGAGGATATGAATTCCCCAAAAAAAATTTTAATGATCGCCCGGGCCCCCTGATAAAAAGGGAAAAAAAACTTTCAACCAAAGGGTTGGTGGACTCTGGCAAATTTATTCCCAGTGCAACAGGGTTAGTAAAATTAAACTTAAAATTGGATAGCGCCCCAAAAATCTCCATGAAAGGGCAAACTTTTTGGGAGGATTTTGAGTGGTTTGGGATATTTATAAAAACAGGGGCCCCTCGGCATACCCCGCACAATTTTTTAAAAATTTCAATTCCTCCCCCTTGAATTCCCCTTTAATTTAGTGTTAATTTTCAAACACATAAAAAGGTGCCCAATTTTCAATAAAATACAAAAAAAGTGAGGGGGGGGCAACCCCGCTTGGGGCCATTTCGTATCAGGAAAAGGTGCAAGAGAAAGGGGAAACCAAAAGGGCCGAATTTGACCCCGGGATTATTTTAAAACCAAAGGGGCTTTATCCATTGTATCATGTGTGGTCCCAAAGGGCCCATATTCTGAAAAAAAAAAGGGGGCTGCAAGAAGGAACCAATTTGACTTTTATCGGGAAAGCCTTCTCAGGCCCGTGAGAGCAGCATTCCAGGCACCCCCCTTTTTCCCCCATCCGTTTCATTTTGGAAATTTTTTCAGAGTTTTGTCCCCTTTCTTTCGGTTAGGGGCAAAACCCCCCTTATCCAAAAAATATCAGGGCCCCCGAATTGGGGTTTTAGCCCAAGGCCGAAGCTTAGCAAATAGCTTAAAGGGCCGTTTTTTAGTAGTGAAATTGGCCTTTAAAATTTGGCAGGATAGGGGTTCTTTCCCTTCCTTTGGGAAAAACCCTAAGTGTTTCTAGGAGAAAAAAGGGGGGGGATTTTTCCCTAAAAGGAGGGAGAGTTAAAAGGCCTCCAGCAAGGGCACTATAATCTTCACCCGAAGGGTTTAGAAAAAAATTTTTTCCCTTTTTGCCGTCCTGAAACCCGGACTCTTTCCCGTTGGGAGGGAAGGCAAAAAGGCTTGGGTTTTAGCTCATCTCTTTGGGAAAAGGGGGTTCCAGGAAGACACCTATCAGGGGCCAAGTAGGGAGCACAGTGTTTTGATGTACCCCCTGCAGTCCATCCGGGGAAGAGGAAGTCTTTGGTTGGGGGGGGTTTATAAGGCCCGATAATAAAAGCGTTTAAACGCCCCCCAGAATTTCTTTTGTAAAGTTAACCAATTACCCCCCTTTTTTTTTTTGAAAGATGAAAACGAAAAAAGGAAGCCCTTTTTTCCCTCAAGGGCACGAGCCAACCTTCGCTCGGCCTTTTTACCCACTCGTAAAAAGAGGGGGGGGCAAGCTGCCTGTATCCCCTTTTTTTTTCCTCTCTAGCACTTTAAAGTATGTCATGGTTTAAATTGTGTAAAATTTTTGGGGCCCGAGTCATCCCGCTCCTTTTTGTGTTGGGCTCCAAATGAATGCGCGAGCAAATTTGGTTGTCCTTTCTTTTAAAACCGCGAGCCCTTTTTTTTATTAACACACCCCGGAGAACACTTTTTAGGGGTTCCCCCTTTTAAAATGGGGAGGCGTGATTCTGTCGCGTGGTCTTTCAAGAAGTGGGGTGGCTTTTTAGTTCTTAAAAACTAGTGAGTTTTCACATTTTCTCATTCAATCTCCAGGGGAAAGATTTCCGGGGGGTCTTGGGGCAGATTCCCGTAAAAAATGCACGGCGCATGGTCCGGGGTGGGAAGTTTTAAAATCTATTCAAAACCCCCTTTAAACCCCAGAGAAAGGGATTTCTTTAAGAAAAAAATAGTCTTTTGCGAATGAAAAATTTTTTTTTGTGGAGGAGAGAAGAACTTTTAGTCCTTGTCCTTTTTGGGGAAAATACGCCAAACATCACTCAGCTTTTCATTTCATGCAGCAGTTTTTTATTTTTTTTCCCAAATTTTTTCAGCGGGAGGGTTGGGGCTCGACGCGTGTCCCCTTTCCCGGGTGGTTTGCCACATTGAAGTCACGCATAAAAAAACCTCCCCCCTGCGCAAAAGAATTTAGCTCTTCTAAAAAAACCCTTGAGAGGAAGGACAGTTGGGCCCTGGTTTGGGGCATAGAAAGTTCGCCTTTGGGGTTTTAAAAGGAGTACCCGAAATCCCGCACTTGGGCAAAGAGGGGAAACTTTGCGTTGGGGTCTTGGGTTTTAAAATCGTGGACCTGGTGTGGGAGGGACCTTTTTAAAGAGGATGCCCACCCCCCAACCCCTTTTTCTTAAACCCTCCCAGAAATTTTAAAGGCACCAGGGGGGAATATCTGTTTTTTAGAAAATGGGGGAAAAACGGAACTGAAGGTTGGGGTTCCCCCTTTCAGGGATAAATATGTGAGCGAGCTTTTTTGCATCTCGAAAAGGTTTTTCCCGGGTCGGGGGCCTTATGGGGGGGGGGGGGTTAATCCCCTTCATTTGAAGGGGTTTCCCTTTTTTAGAAAGTCATGGGGCTAATTTGGGAACCTAACCCCAAAAATTTTGGGTTTAAAAAAAGGGCCTTTTCCTTTCCCAAAGGGCTCCCCAGGGTGGCACAAATACAAACCGAGGAAAAAAAAGTAAAATCTTTAAGGGGCCCAAAAATGGGCTCCCCCGAACTGACCAATGGCAAAAAAATCTAAAAGCGCGCTGGCGGCTGGAAGGGAAACCCAAAAGTAGGCAGAAGTCCCACCCCCAAAAAGGGGGCCGGGGCCACAAAAACGCTCTGGTAGAGTTGACACATCGTGAAAAAACACAAACCCTGGGGGGTAAGTTTTTTCCATTGGTAACTAAGGGTTTACTACATTGTAAAAGGGCAAATTATATTAAAAAAGTAAACATGCCTGGGGGGGCCTAGGCATCCAAAATTGATGGGGGGGGCATTGTCAGTAATTCTAAGGTGAGTTTTTGAAAACAGGGGAAAGGGGGGGGGACCCAAAAAGGGGGGGGAAAAACAAAGGGAAAAGAGGGAAACCCTGAGGGGGAGGGAAAAAAAAAGAGAAAAATAAATAAATAAATTAAAAAAAAAAAGAGAAGGGGGGGGGGGAAAAAGGCAAAAGAAAAATCCCATAGGGTTTTAGGGTCCCTTTTTGGTTACGGGGGGCAAAGAGGAAAATTTTAGCAAAAAATCAAGAAAAGATAGGCCCGGGACAAACAAAGTAAGGCATTTTGGTTTTTTTTAAAATTGGTCAAGAAATTGGGAAATTCACGGTCAGTGCCTGGGAAAAAGTCCGTGCAAAGTTCTCAGGGTGGGCTATGTCCCCCTGGGGTCTGCGGTTTTCCCTCTCTGCGGGAAAAAAGGGTTACTTCTTTAGAGCCAAGCCCTTAGAAAGGGCTGCAAACCAGTGTTGGGGAACCCCGTTTGAATGGGAGACAAACAACCCCCCCACCCCCGGGATTGGGGGACAGGAGGGAGATCCGGGCCGTCAGGGAAAAACGGCAAAATCCTCAGGGGGCTAGGGTAACAGCCCCTTCCCCCACCCCCCTTTCGGACTTGCAGGGAAAACGGGGAAACCCCCGGTATGGGATTAAATGTGGGATTGCAGGATCGACAGAAAGGGCTTCAGTGTTTTCCGGGGGGTCGAATTTTTGCGTCTGGGAAAAATCCGGAAACCCGCGCCCCAATTTTGGCGCCTTCAAAGGGGTATGAGCGGGGACTATGGCTTTTTTGCAAGATAGCTTCTTTAAAGGGGAAATTTTAATTTAACGCGGAAAAAGAAAGTCCCTTTTGGGTTGGGCCCCTCCAGATGAGGGGGGGCGAAGTGCGTGGTGGGGGCCCGGGCCAAATTTTCCCCCCCTTTGGGGCCCCCCGTGTCTCTACCCAGCTTTTCCCTTAAAAAGGGTGTGAGGGTCGTTGCAGGTCTTGTGGCCTTTTTAGGAAAAAAAAAAACAGGAGGGCCCCCGGAAATCGAAAAGGAAAATTTCCCCCGGGTTTCGGTTTCCCAGATCGTCCATGTGTTCCCAAACAGATTTTGGTGGGGGTTTTTTTTGAGAATCTATTGTCGCCTGCAAGGTTCCCAAAGATGGGACCCACTCTTGTTGGTTTTCCCCTAAAGGGCTTAAATTTGGCCCTTTAAAAAAGAAAAGTCTGCTTTTAAAAAGGTTTGAAATCCCTACCCCCAAAGCGATTTTTAAGGGCCTGGCAAAAGGGGTAGGGTTTATTCTTGGGTTTGGTATCAAAGTGAGCAAAGGGCCCCGGGGCTCAGGGGCCCCTGGAGAGTTAGCAAAAACTTTAGCCTCTTGGGGGCGTGAGGTGTGATTTGGGGATTCGGGGCCCCCCCCCCCCTTTTTTAAAAGCTCGCTTGGGTGAGGCCTCTAGTTGGGGGGGACCAAGTAGGGACTATGACTAAAGTTTTTTAGGGTTTGCCGTGGGTGCCTGGGCATGGGGCCCTTTGATTCAACAGGTGATGCTGCTGGGGGATTGTTTAGGGGGGAAAAGCGGTGGGCTCCCTCTGAGGTCCCTCACTGGTCTTTTGGCTGGCGGCGGGCTCCAGGCCAGGGTTTTTCCCCCCCCCCCTCAGGGCATTCTGCCTTCATTGAGGGATTCAGAAAGGTTCCGGGGTTTTCCTCATTTGGGGGGCTCAAGCGAATCCCGCTTTTCAAACCCAAAACCTGCCCCAGTCTGGTGGGGTTGGGAAATCCTCCCCCCAACCCCCTTTGGCCTGTGTCCTTTCCCGCAGGGGGGCCTGGTAGAAATTTCGAGCCTCCCCGTCTGTCGCACCGCTCCCGGCCATTCCCCTTTGGGGTTGGTGTAGGGGTGCAGACCCACGAAAGGGCCCCGCGTTGTTCCTCAGGGGACCTCCCCTTTTCCGGCGCGGGATTTACGGCTCGCGCAGGGTTTTTCTCTTTCTCTCCTGTACTTGCTGCGGGAGGCTGAGGGGGTGCAGGGGAGTTCAGCTGGAGGTCACCTGGCGTGCTCTCCTCCTCCCGCTCCCTGTAAGACTGCTCTCGGGGGCTGGGGTTGGAGTCCCGCAAGGGGGGCCCAAAAATTAGGGAAAAGGGGACTTTGCCTCCTGGGACTGCTGAAGCCCCGCTCCCTTTTTTTGTTCCTCTTTGAACCCATTTTCCCGGGTGGTTAGCCCCACTTTAAGCAATGACCCCGGAGGAGCCTCTCACAAGCGGGCCCCCCTGCATTGCAGGCCCCCGCCCCCCCTATTAAATCTTAAATAACCCTTGTGTAGAAAACTCTTTTCCCAAACCAGTAACCCAAAAAAATGCTAGGGAAGCCACCCCTTTAAAAAAAATGATAGCATCCTTTTTAAAAAAAGATAAACGGAAAATTTACTTACACACTGGAAAAAAAATTTTAAAGGGAAAACATTAGAAAGGAAAAATCCAAAAATGGTCACTGAAATAAACCCCAAAAAAAAAAAACAAAAAAAAAATTAAAAATTAAAATTTTCGGGAAAATCAAATAACAAAATCAGACATTTCATTTGGGAATTTTTGGGGTTTATCTGAAAATTTTAAAAAAAAACAAACTAATGAAATTGGCCTGGAAAAAAATGATGGTTGCCTTGACTAAATATGTTGTTGCACGGCCTTTTAAGCCAATCCCAGTAACTCTCCTGCACCTGTTTACAGGTATTTTAGCCCACTCCTCGTGAGCAAACTGCTCCAGCTGTCGCAGGTGTGAAGGGGGTCTTTTTGGGACTGCGGGTTTTCCCTTCCCCCTTCCCCCAAAGATGTTAAATAGGATTTAAATCAGTGTTTTAAAAGGGCCATTTCAAATAGCCCAAGCTTTCCCTTTTACCCATTCTCTTGTTTTTAGTTTATATTTTTGGGGGTTATTCTAGTTGGGAAAGACCCATGGTCAACTGAGAGATCCCATTTCATTCCAGAATGCCTTAACAGTCTTGAGATTTCATTATACCCTGCACAGATTCAAGACACCCTGTCCCAGATGCAACAAAGCAGTCCCAAAACATAACTGAGCTTCTTCCATGTTTCACAGTAGGTACAATTGGTGGCTTGTATGTAACTTGGCACCGATACACCAGTTCAAAATAGAGATACAGGAGTGTATAATATAGCACTATGAAAGAAAGTGGTATGTGGCAATCATTTGTGGCCATAGAGTGTTATGCGCCAAACTTTGTATTGCAGTTTTGCATAAATTTTGGTGCATTCCTGGCACATTTCTAGTGCAGAATGCACCAAGTTTGGGCAGATGACTGTTCATGCATCTATAAACCAGTGTTTCAACATTTTTCTTGTGCAAAATACAACAAAAAAAAAAGGCATGTCGCACAATGTCCTTTTCTTTGCCTGCTTCATTTTTGCATCTGTAGACAAAAAGCTTATTTGACTAGTCATAAAGCTCCAGTATTGTCTCATCTATCCAAAAAATGATTCTCCCAGAAGTTTTTGGGGCTTGTTATAATGCTTTTTGGAAAACTCCAGTCCATTTTTTGATTTCCCTTTATTGGTTTTCTACTTGGTCATCTTACATTAAGTCCACTTTGGCAAAGAAAGCGATGGATGGTACAATCTGACTCTGATGTACCTTAACCCTGGAGTTCATCTCTAATCTCTTTAGAAGTTGTTCTGGGCTCTTTGGTTACCATTTGTGTTATCTGTCTCTTCAATGTATCATCAATTTTCCACTGGTGGCCATGTCCAGAGAGGTTGGCTACAGTCTTATAGACTTTAAACGTCTGAATAATACTTGCAGCTATAATAACAGGAACATCAAGCTATTTGCAGATTGTGTTATAGCCTTTACCTTTAATATGTTTGTCTATAATTTTCTTTCTAATCTCCTGAGACAACTCTCCCCAGCTTCCTTTGGTTAATGTACAGTGTGGCACACACCATGATACCAAACAGCACAGTGACCGCTTTTCACCCATTAAATAGGCAGACTGATTGATTACAAATTTGAAGACCCCTGTGATGCTAATTACAGGGCACATTTTTTTAAAGGGGGGGGGGAACATTAAAAAATTTTTAATTTTTAAATTGTGTTTTTAACCAATTTTTAAAACAGAATTTGTTGTGATTTTAATATGTGAAAGGTAATTATCCTTTTTGATTTTTCCTCATTTTAAAATACCCTAATTTTTTGGATTTTTTATTGGGTTTTGGTGCGGACCTGTTGTGCTTCTGTAGTTTGGCTTTTTTTCTCCCTAGGCAGGGGCCCTGCGGGAATACTGGGGTCCCCAAACGGGGAGCTGACTTTTTTTCTATTTAGTAATTTCAGTGACTTTTGTGGGTTTTTCTTTCTTTATTAAAGGGTACCAACAATTTTGTTCACATGTGTACCAGTTCCAGCAACTCTTCAGTCTTCTGTTGACATTTCATCATTTCTAAACGAGGACGTCACCATTGTAGCAACAAATGGGGCGTAGTCTGTGTCCTCTTTTTCACTTAAAAAGGGGTGTTCACTTCGCTGGGATGTAAAAAAGTGAAAAAAAATCACTGCAAAAGGACTAACTCCAGTGTAATACATAACCTTTATTAAATATCAATAAAAACTAGCTCCAAAATATCACGAAAAGTACAAAAAAATACACAACTCAATGCTAGAAAAAACAAGATGTTACAGAATTCACCCAGCACAACACCCAAAAAATGATTATAGGAGGCATACAATACCATTGAGTATAAACTAACCTCACAATTTGACCAACTTCATTTACTCTATTTATAATATATATTCAATAAACGCAAAAATTTGTTTTTTGACACACGTTTGTTGGGAAACATTGTTTTACCAATATTGTCCTCCACTTTCAATGTTAATTCTGTAATCCAAAGGTACTGTTTGTGTCCACATTTTTATTGGTGAATTGGAAGATGTGGAAAAAAGAAAAATAAAACCCATGTTATCCTATGAAAACTTGTTACTCCTATTAAACCCTACCTAACCACAGGGACATCACCTCACTGCCCAATGACTAAGCCTGTAATGCCCTTACACTAAGTAGATAAGAAGAAGCATCACCCTAAATGGATATTTGTGAATGCATCGTCCCAATGAGTTTACCCTTCCTAAAGAAAGTTTATCGAGGACAAAACATAACGAGAGCTCTGTTTAGTACAAAGAAAATTTCTAGTGTGGAGACGTAGGAATGTTTATGTCGACACCCCATGATGAAGAGGTAGCAATCATATGCATACAATAACCACCTATAAAGACCTTGGCTCCTCCCTTTTATATCTGTGCTCACCTGTAGTAGAATCATGTCGGCATCCTTACAATCCAATTGCACACGTGACTGCTGTAGCCATTAAGCAGCTACAGTGGTGACGTCCCCGTTCATAAGTGATGACATGTCCAGAGAGCTGTGACACTGGAACCAGGGATAGAAGGAAGGATAGTATAATATTTTTTTTTATATTACTATGGGCCCAGCAGCTGCTGCTATCATTTTTTTATGAGGTGGACAACACCTTTAATTACTGATGCAATTTAGATTTGGGTCAATGTGAAATTCAACCTGTATCTGAACAATTCAATTTGGGTAAGGACAAATTCAATTTTAAAAAAATTGCCCCCAAAAAAATCCTACAATAACGTAGGGTTATTTCTGGTCTAATATCACTTCTGGTTACCAAAGCATTTGTATTCCCATATGTTACGGTAACCGGTGCCACTCTTGTTGCCGCATCACTTCTGGTTATATCATACCGCAAGTGACATCATTAGAGATGGGCGAATCGATTCGAACGAAGTGGAATTCGTTTAGAATTTGAGGAAAACTTTGATTCTGAACAAAGTCGAAGTTTGAGGCGTGTTTTTAATTGATAAAATGTCTGTGAGCACGTGGCGTTACATGGGGCAAAGAAGTCTGGGAGGAAGAAAGGAGCAGCCTAAATGACATGTGCAGAGATGAAGCCAATCAGAGACCGGCGGGATTCTGTGACGTCACCGCATTATATAAGTCCGGATGCGACGCTGGCAGTTCACACTCCTCTCTCTTTGCCGTGTTGTAGCTGCTGCAGCTCCTGTAGCTGAGATCTCACACAAAAGAAAGACCTTTTATACAGCGATTTTTGGGGCCGGTGTCACAGTTTTTCTCAGAGACTGCTTCTCTTACGTTCTAATTCTGATTTTGTGGGGTATTGGAATTGAAGTTCAGTGTGCGTCCAATTCAGCTGCATATACATTTTAATGCTACCTGTTCAGTTTTTGAGCACATTAAATATCCAATGGGTATCTAAGCCTGTTGTTACTGTTGTATTCAGTTAAAGAAACAGCGTTTTTACAATCCAAATACCACTTAATTTTTGGCAGCTCATTTCTTTTGCGCAATTTAGATCCAAGGGTTAATGAAGTGTTTTTCTGCTGTTGTAGTCAGTAAAATAAACTGTGTTTTTCAACGCCAAAGAAGAAATTTTGCCTGTAGCATAAATCATATCCGAAGGTTAATTACGTTTTTTTCTGCTGTTGTGGTCAGTAAAATACACGTCGTTTTAACACGCTACAAAGCTGGTAATTTTTGGCAGCTCATTTCTTTTGTGCAATTTACATCTAAGGGTTAATTAAGCGTTTTCCTGCTGTTGTGATCAGTAAAAGAAACGGTGTTTTTCAACGCCAAAGAAGAAATTTTTAATGTAGCATAATTCATATCCGAAGGTTAATTAAGCCTGTTTGTGCTTTTATATTCAGTAAAATACACAGTGTTTTTAAACGGCACATACAAGTACATTTTTCCTGGCCTTTTGTGGAGCACAATTTATATCCAAAGGTTACCCAAGCTTGTTAGTGAGTTCATTTGGAGTCAAATACAGGGTGTGTATTTATCATATACAGATATCTTCATTAAACAGAGTCTGACATACAAACAGTATGTCAGACAGAGAGGTGGCAAGCTCTTCACATGCGAGTGGCAGTGGCACAAACATTCCTGGAGCAGGCACAGGTCGCAGCATAGTAAAGGGAAGTCGCAGCAGGGGTGACTCGGTGAGGCCAGAACTGCCGGTGTCATGTAGCGGCCGTGTGTTGATCAGCAACCCAAGGGTTCTTGATTGGTTGAGTAGGTCATCAATAGTGTTGAGCGATTGCGTTGGCCATCGACATCGGTCGATAGTCGACCATCATCGACAAGATAGTCGATAGTGAGCAGTCGATTATGAGCGATGACCATTAAAGTCTATGGGAGAGCAACAACACCTTCATTCTTACACCCAAACAGGGCTAGAGAAGCTGGAATTAACATCCACAACAGTCAAATGGATACGTGCTACATCTTAGGCAACACACTTAGGTTATAAAAGCCACAGAAAAAAAAACACACAACATTGTACCACAGCATGACCCTTAAACCTGCATCACCCACGAATTAAAAAGTGCCAGAAGGCAGTATGATTTGAACCATCATCTTACTTGAACTGGACATTGAATATCCCTGTCCTGGAACGCAGCATGAGCCCCATACCTGCATGACCCCAGTTTAAAAATGCCGGAAAAAGGAGTTTTCAACCAACCCTTTTTGTTTCACTGGACGACATACCCGTCCT